>JARQOC010003255.1:0-17667 GCA_033576535.1 Allobates femoralis | reverse complement strand
CTAAATAAAAGTGCCATTCAAGCATCACTTGGTGATTTTGCAAATTGACCAGAATACGTATCAAACACAGTAAAAGGCTTTTATTTCTGATCTCACAGCATAGTATCTGATCCTGTCCTTGGCCTTAAAATGTAGAGAATAAGGATAAAGAAAGCAAAAATACACAAACACAGGCTTGTGTGTTTATATATACCATATACAGGCATTTGTTAACTTTGAAATTGCAACATGAAGGAGAAAAAGAAAGTTGTGGTTCTTTGGACATCACTGATCGGGGCCATGTAAAGAGAGAAGAGAAGAGGTCAAAGGACTGAACCCTGAGGGTCCCCAATAGTGAGAGGAAGAGGGGAGGAAGTGGAGCCAGCAAATGATACAGTGAAAGAGCGCTCAGAAAGATAGGATGAGAACCAGGAAAGAGCCGTGTCCTAGATGCTGATGGAGTGCAGCATAGAGAGTAGGAGATGGTGGTCAACAGTGTCAAAGGCTGCAGAGAGGTCAAGAAAAATATACAAAGATTGGTCACCATTACATTTTGCTGTCAGAAGGTCATTGGTCACTTTGGTGAGGGCAGTTTCTGTAGAATGTAGGGGGCAGAAACCAGACTGTAATGGATCTAGAAGAGAGTGAGTGGAGAGGAAACAGGTGAGGCGAGAGTAGACCAGGCACTCCAAGAGTTTAGAGATGAAGGGGAGATTGGAGACTGGTCTGTAGTTGTTTGTGCAGGATGGGTCAAGAGAACTTGTCTTTAATAATGGAGTAATTGTGGCACCCCATGGGTTAATGTGCCACAGAGGCAGCACGGGTTTGCTCCACACACAACACTACACTAGAAAGTGGGAGGAGCTAAAGTTGTTTACCACAGAGCAGGAGTGACAGTTAGTTCAGTTTGAATCTGGAGCAGGAGCAGAGCCAAGTGTCAGTGGAGGTCCTGAGAGGTCTGAGGAAAGGAGACAGAGGAACAGAGGAACATACCCGGGATAAAGAGTTACCCCAAAAGCTTGACCCCGGGGAGGCGCTTAAGACGGATACCGGATCCGAGGCTGTGCCTGAGACAGACAGGACAGTAAACACCGGCATAGTGAAGGTCCACCATCTTCACAGCACCATAGCAAAGCAACACGGAGGGGTCAGTGACACAGAGGACTCAAGTTGCCCAGCATATTGGTACCCGTGAGCAGAGACAGGGCCAGCAGTATAGCTACAAGCAGCAGCAGGGCCACACACAGCGCTTAAGTAGGAAGCCAAGGACCCGGTCAGGGTGGGAGCAACCCGGTATAGACTCCGTGGACGATATTGTGTGATATACCATCTGCAAGTAAAGACTTGGAAAAACAACAGAAACCGTGAGTGTGTGTGATCCTTATACTGAAGCCCCACTTGCCCTCATATACTGCGATTACATCTACTCTCATCATCTCTACTGCTACCCCTACTCTCCTGCAGCATCAATAACTATCCTCACACACTTTAACTACTACTACCACTGCCCCGGGGAACCCAGTTCTGCCCACAGGAACTATTCTATCCAAGCTGCTATCCCATCATCCCCGGAGGTTCTGCAGCAGCGGCGGCCCCATTACTGGCCGCATATAGAGGGTGCCGTCACGAGTGACAAATCCCCTGTAAATAACCCCCATTTTATTGTGCGGGCCCGGGACACGGTCCGGACCAGGACCGCCGTGACATCCCCCAGCAGTACCCCGGTCCGGCACCGAGTACCCCGTCCCAGTGGGCTCCACAACCTGGCATCACGAACAGGATCTACCGTGCCCGGTACCGGGCATTGTGTGGCGTGATTAGTGACTGTTTTATATCTGCCGCCATTGCTGGGCGCGCGGCAAGCTGAATTGTAACTGCGCCACAGATACTGTAAATTTCAGAATCTGCCATTGCAGAGAGCGCGACGCGCGGGAAGAAAAACCGCTCACCGCTCTGACGTCATCCGGAAGGGAAGAGGATCCCTGGTGCGCAGCGGAACCTTTGTTAGACATCCGGATGGAAGCGGAAGACAGAGGGCGGATATTAACTAAGGGGGCCCAAGATGTCGCAGCCCAATGCACAAGACGGCGACGGAACAGCCGGTGGAGCTGCAGCGCCGGACCCAGCGATATTACCCGGAGGTGCAGCGGCGCAAGGAACAGCACCAATAATGCCATTCCTGATGCCGTATACTCCAGGGGCAATGTGGCTGCCCCAATACTCCGGTGAGCCTAATACACTAACTGACTTTATGCAAAAGATAAAGGAATATTATGTGATGTACCCCCTCACTGAAGCCCAGCGTGTAGGAATGATAATGGGACAGTTAACAGGCAATGCACGGCGTGAGGTTGCGTCCTGGCTGAACACAGATAAGGACACTGTAGAGCATCTAGCAGTCAGACTGAAAGCAACGTTTGAATCTGCTGCTGATACCCGGGCTAAGATGAGGTTCTTTGCATGCCACCAGAAACCTAAACAGAGTGCCAGAGACTTTGACTTGAACCTGCAGGAAGCACTCAGAGCCCTTAAACTGGCAGAACCTGCTTTAGCCCCGGGAGCTGATAAAATGCTCTTTGACCAATTCATAGAGGGCCTCCATTCCCCTTCCCACCGAGGACAGTTAAGCATGATACTGCTGCAGAACCGTGACATGACATTTACTGAGCTGAAAGATAGAGCTATCCGTTTGCAGCAGCTGGAAGAGCCACGGGAGCTACCCACTGTCCTGGACATTGCAGCAGCACCTCAGCAGCCGGCAGCGCTAGCGACATCTGCCATGTCAGCAACTGCTGCTGAAACTGCCGAAACTGCTGGAACTGGACAACAGAGGCTTCTGCACAAAGAGATCAAAGCCCTGATGTTGAAGCAGCAGGTAGAAATCTCCGGAGGTGAGATCGGCAGTGTACGAGTAAGTGATCCAATACCCATTGTAATTCCTCCCAAAACTGAAATGTTGGTGTGGTGTAGAGCCGCAAGAGGCATTAAGGGCAAGACTATCAGGCCCTGGTAGAACCCGTGTACTCAGATAGCAGACCCACCATACTCACAGCGAGAGGAGTAGTTGACGTACACAGGGGAAGAGTGCCATTACGCCTATTAAATTGCGGAGAAGATGAGGTCACATTACCAAAGTATGCTACCATGGTTAAGTTGTACACGGTTGATAGCAATAACATCACAGCCGCTGAGCCCTTGAACCCGTCATGTCAGGCGGATGACAATGGCTCAGAGGAGAAGCTGGAGGATTGGTGCCAAAAGTTGTACCAGTTCTACACCTCCCCGTCACAAGCATGGAGTATACCGGGTAGTGAAGGAATATGAGCAAATATTCAGTAAACACCCGTTAGACTTTGGGCAGATCAAAGGGGTAGAGCACACTATACCCACAGGTAACCATCAGCCTATAAAAGAGAGGTATAGACCCTTACCACCAGCTCACTACCAAATCACCAAAGATATGCTCAGAGAGATGAAATCTGCAGGGGCAATAAGAGACAGTTGTAGCCCCTGGGCAGCACCTCTAGTGTTAGTTAAAAAGAAGGACGGGACCATGAGAATGTGCGTAGATTACCGGCAGATTAACAGCATCACACATAAGGACGCATACCCATTACCTAGGATTGAGGAGTCATTAGCTGCACTAAAATCTGCTAACTACTTTTCCACCCTTGATCTGACTAGTGGGTAATGGCAGGTTCCTGTGGCCGTGGCCGACAAGGAGAAGACAGCATTTACTACGCCGATGGGCCTCTGTGAGTTTAATTGTATGCCATTCGGACTCTGCAACGCACCCGGGACCTTTCAACGCCTGATGGAGAGCTGCTTAGGACACAAGAACTTTGAAACTGTCCTCCTGTACTTAGATGACGTCATAGTCTATTCCAAGACGTATGAGCAACATCTACAAGATCTGGCAGAAGTGTTCGAAGCCCTATCGAAATATGGCATGACGATCAAGCCATCCAAGTGTCACCTTCTCAAACCAAAGGTACAGTACCTGGGACACTTCGTGAGTTCAGAGGGAGTAGCACCGGATCCTGATAAAGTCACAGTGATAAGGGATTGGCCAAGACCTACAAACGTGAAAGAAGTGAGGCAATTCCTGGGCCTGGTAGGCTATTATAGAAGATTTATCAGAGGATTCACGAAGCTAGCAGCTCCTCTGCAAGACATTCTGGTAGGACGATCAAAGAAGACTTTATCCTGTAATTTCCTGACACGGTGGGATCAAGAAAGAGAAGATTCCTTCAATAAGCTGAAAAGTGCACTGACGGGAGAAGAGATCCTGGCATACCCTGATTACCATCAACCCTTCATTCTATACACGGATGCCAGCAACGTTGGACTGGGAGCAGTATTATCACAGATGCAAGGAGGCAAAGAAAGAGTTATTGCCTTTGCAAGTAGGAAGCACCGGCCTACAGAAAGAAATCCCGAGAACTACAGCTCCTTCAAGTTAGAGCTACTGGCAGTAGTTTGGGCTGTGACTGAACGTTTTAAACATTACTTGGCAGGTGCAGAATTCACCATCTACACGGATAACAACCTGTTGACTCACCTGGACACAGCGAAACTAGGAGCTCTGGAGCAGCGATGGATAGCCTGGCTATCTAATTACAACTTTGTCATCAAATACAGAGCAGGTCGCAAGAACGGGAACGCAGATGCCTTGTCACGGATGCCGCACCTGAAAGACGTGGAAGAGGAACCGGAAGAGTTGGAAAAGATTGAACTACCGGCCTTTCATCGTTCAAAGGTACAAGATTATCAACCCGGCACCTACCAAAAAAAGCAGGAAGTAAATCTTAACCCATTAAGACACTACGGATGGGCCAAAGCCCAAGATAATGATCCAGCCGTGAAGCTAGTGAAAGAACTGCTTACGCAACAACACGCATACCCTGATCAGAATGCCCCAGCTGAAGCTATACAGCTATGGAAAGATAGAGACAAGTTGTTTCTACATCAAGGACAGCTCTGCAGAACGTATACCAATCCTAAAACGCATGAACTAGTCTGGCAGATTATCGTGCCCAAGAGAGCCACTCAAATGGTCTTAGAAGCTTATCATGACGGTGCAAGTCATTTTGGATGGAAGAAGTTAGAAGCGATCCTGAGAGAAAGATTTTATTGGGTTGGCATGAGAAAATCCATTGAACTATGGTGCAGAAGATGTGCCGCATGCAACCTCAGAAGGAAAGATCCCCAGAAAGCTCCGCTTCAACCAATAGTAACCAAGCAGCCACTCGAGCTAGTCGCATTAGACCACGTCAAGTTGTCACCAAGCCGGTCACTCACGCTTCTTAGTGGTGGTACCAGTCAAAGATCTGACAGCGAAGACGGCAGCAAAAGCATTTCAGACGCATTTCTGTAGACCACATGGTTACCCAGAACAAGTCCTTGCAGACCAAGGTCCAGCTTTTGAATCAGAACTATTCAAGGAATTCTGCAATATGTACAGTTGTAAGAAGATTCGCACAACAACGTATCATCCTCAAACAAATGGTTTATGCGAGAAAATGAATCATATTGTAATTGAACTGTTAAAGACCATACCAGAATCAGAAAGAAACCAGTGGCCAGATAAATTACCTGACTTGGTAGACTTTTACAACCATGTACCCGTGAGTTCTGCAAACTGCACTCCAGCATACCTTATACGTGCAAGACCTGGTAAATTACCAATTGATCTAGAAATGGGAATCGTAAAACCAGATACAGAAGTAGAAGAAGAATCAGATTGGGATACCCAACGTCAGAAACAGTATCAACAAGTTCAAGAATGTGTAGAGAGAAATCTTCAGCAAGCAAGAGCAAGACAAGAGAAAACTTTTAACAAACATGCTCAAGCAATGCCATTACAAAAAGGTGATCAAGTTCTCAAGAGAAAGAGACGCACTGACAAACTGGATAATCAGTGGGAAACCGTCCCATACACAGTCTTACCATCTAACCTAGACAATGTTAAAACCTGTTTGATAAGCAAAGATGAAGGAAGAACTTCACAAGTCGTATCTCGTGATCAGCTAAAATTGTGTCCTGAAACACTGAAGACACCTGAAGTAACAGAACCCGTACAGGTCCAACCTATTAAAGAAAAAGAAGAAGTATTCCACACGGTACTAGGAGATTTCCCTAAAACATGGCCAAATTACCATGGAGCAGTTGTCGTACCAATGAGTGTATTCCCTTCAATGGTGGAACCAACACCAGAACCTGTGTTACCAGAACCCGTGTTACCTGAAGAAGTCCCAAGACCTGAAGAACTGGAAGTAGAATCCGAAGAGGAAGAACAAATTCCTGGTCCCAGTGAGCTTGCCAGTCCTACAGTCAGATCTTCATCTAACGTAGTACCAAACACTACAAATAGGTACATGCCTACCAGCACCAATAGGCTACATGCAAGTAGTATACCCGTTTTATGCAGATCAGAGCGTAGCACCAGAGGTCAGTTACCAGCTAGGTACAGGGATTAAAAGGTCAAGTTAACTGTAAAATATAAATATGTTTGTGTAAATATAAATTGAACCCGGTAAACAAATGTACATAGTTAATGCAACGTTAAAAAAGCCCAGTACCTACAGAGACTATCCTGTATGAACTTCTTGCATATTCTTCAAACTTTTTCCTTTTTATTTTATTTTTATGGACAATACTACCACGGACTGGTTGTGGTATAAACTTTCTTGTATATATTCATCAGCCCGGAGGCAAAAGACTAAACCCCCCGGAAAGACTGCTTTTTGAATTTTTGGACCGTTTTTGAAGTTTAGTGATTTTTGTAATTTTTACTTTTAAATCTTTGCAAATATTAATTGTATTAATTGTTTGTTCTTTATTGTTCCACAGTCCCGGAGTACTGTCTTTAACTAAGGGGGAATGTGGCACCCCATGGGTTAATGTGCCACAGAGGCAGCACGGGTTTGCTCCACACAGTACACTAGAAAGTGGGAGGAGCTAAATGCAGGAAAAATGCAGGAAAAATGCACTGTGTGCAGATACCGTAAATAGGTCCAGTTGCTTGTATGCTATGCCACTCCACTCCATAATTTAGTTTGGGACTGGTGTGATGTTCACTTGTGATGTCATCCTCATTGTATTGCCTACCATAGTGAGCATATCTGCCATAGTGTGCATGTTGATCATGATACTGTGAGCAGCCAATAAGGGTGAATCCTCACGATCAGGATACGCAGCGTTTTGGACGCAGCATCTTTGCGCTGTGTCTTTACGCTGCGTCCAAAATGCTGCATCGTACAGTACTAGCATAGTGGATGGGAGTTCAAAGAGTGCGTGCACACGATCAGTGAACACAGCATTTTGGACGCAGCATCTTGACATTACGTCCAAAATGCTGCGTAGTACAGTAGCAGCATAGTGGGTGGGATTTGTAGAAATCACATCCTCACTATGCTGTTACTAACCGCAGCGTTTTGACAACTGTGGTGCGGGTGTCCATTCCTCCGCACCGTAGTATGTTCATTTCATGCAGTGGCTGTGCACCTACCATAGATAGTGAGTACAGAGCAGCTGTGCTCTTTCTGCGTGCACCCACGGCTTCCCTCCGGTTTAGAGAAGATGCAGCTCTTCTGGACTGTGAGCACACAGCGTTAGACTTAAATTTGTTATTATGACTTGCAGCATCTCTGTTTTTCTCTCCCATTGAGCTTGTATCTTATGTAAGTGGTCAATAATTGCAAAGGGAGCTACCAGCAGAGAAAATGTGCATACCCAAGATCATCAGTATTACAGAACCTTTCTCAGATAATCATTTATAACCTCATTGATTGCAAACGAAGCCAACTAAGTGAGCTATTTCATCATGTGCTGTAAATACTCAATACTGAGCTAATTGAGATGTTTTAAAAATTGTGCTTCCATTTTTTATAATTCACATATCATTAACATGTCTATTAATCCTGTCATTTGCACAATTTCACAACTTTCCTTTCTTGGTGTTGCAATTTCAATGTTGAAATGGGTGTGTATTTATTTATATACAGTCATGGCCAAAAGTTTTGAGAATGACACCAAAATGATATTTTCACATGATCTGCTGTCATCTGGTTTTTATTTGTGTTTGTCTGATGTTTATATCACATACAGAAATATAATTGCAATCATATTATGAGTACCAAAAGGTTATATTGACAGAATGAGTTAATGCAGCAAGTCAATATTTGCAGTGTTGACCCTTCTTCTTCAGGACCTCTGCAATTCTCCCTGGCATGCTCTCAATCAACTTCTGGACCAAATCCTGACTGATAGCAGTCCATTCTTGCATAATCAATGCTTGCATTTTGGCAGAATTTGTTGGTTTTTGTTTGTTTACCCGTCTCTTGATGATTGACCACAAGTTCTCAATGGGATTAAGATCTGGGGAGTTTCCAGGCCATGGACCCAAAATCTCTATGTTTTGTTCCCTGAGCTATTTAGTTATCACCATTGCTTTATGGCAAGGTGCTCCATCATGCTGGAAAAGGCATTGTTGGGCGCCAAACTGCTCTTGGACGGTTTGGAGAAGTTGCTTTTGGAGGACATTCTGGTACCATTTTTTATTCATGGCTGTGTTTTTAGGCAAGACTGTGAGTGAGCCGATTCCCTTGGCTGAGAAGCAACCCCTCACATGAATGGTTTCAGGATGCTTTACAGTTGGCATGAGACAAGACTGGTGGTAGCGCTCACCTCTTCTTCTCCGAATAAGCTGTTTTCCAGATGTCCCAGACAATCGAAAAGGGGATTCATCAGAGAAAATGACTTTACCCCAGTCCTTAGCAGTCCACTTCCTGTACTTTTTGCAGAATATCAGTCGGTCCCTGATGTTTTTTTCTGGAGAGAAGTGGATTCTTTGCTGCCCTCCTTGAAACCAGGCCTTGCTCAAAGAGTCTCTGCCTCACAGTGCGTGCAGAAGCACTCACTCATGCCTGCTGCCATTCCTGAGCAAGCTCGGCACTGCTCGTAGTTAGATCCTGCAGCTGAAACAGTTTTAAGATACGGTCCTGGCTCTTGCTGGTCTTTCTTGGGCGCCCTGGAGACTTTTTGACAACAATGGAAGCTCAATCCTTTAAGTTCTTGATGATGCGATAGATTGTTGACTGAGGTGCAATCTTTCTAGCTGCGATACTCTTCCCTGTTAGGCCATTTTTGTGCAGTGCAATGATGGCTGCACGTGTTTCTTTAGAGATAACCATGGTTAACTGAAGAGAAACAATGATACCAAGCACCAGCCTCCTTTTAAAGTGTCCAGTGGTGTCATTCTTACTTAATCAAGACTGATTGATCGCCAGCCCTGTCCTCATCAACACCCACACCTGTGTTAATGGAACAATCACTAAAACGATGTTAGCTGCTCCTTTTAAGGCAGGACTGCAATGATGTTGAAATGTGTTTTGGGTGTTAAAGTTCATTTTCTAGACAAATATTGACTTAGCAAGTAATTGCTGTTAAGCTGATCACTCTTTATGACATTCTGGAGTATATGCAAATTGCCATTAGAAAAACTGAAGCAGTAGACTTTGTTAAAATTAATATTTGTATCATTCTCAAAACGTTTGGCCATGACTGTACATATGAATACAGACACACAATATTAGCAAATAAATTTGATGCAACTGCTATCAGGTCTTGGCCAAAAGGCACAATTGCAATTGGATTTGCGCATATTTCAATAAAATTAAACGTAAAAGATTATATAAAGCACCGAAGGTTCACTTAACCTCAGGTGCAGCTGTACAGACTTCCTCATATAGACTTCTTGCTCTGAAATCATATGATATAGCATGTGGCCAATAGGCATGAATACCAATGCCTGTATAAAAGCTGAGGTTAGGTTATTCAAGATAGTGAGTGAACATCTGAGTTCATGGCTCAGCAAAAGAGAAATAGGTGAGAGAGCTCTAAAGCCTTGACAAATACTCCAGACAACAATATGTTATACAGCTACAGTACTGAAAAAAGCTAACTATATACAGAAATTCAATTGTTTAGATGGAGAAATAATAGCCTTACTAGTAGCAGTACCAAACTAAGTGTTATTGAATAATTATGGTTTGAGGCTGGGTTTGCAGCTTGTCCTATTGCATTTAAATTACTCTTTTTACTTAATGAAAGCATAAAGGTAACAGAATTATTTATTATAAATAAATAATTTTAACTTAGTGTCAGTCAGAGAAGGTGTGCTTGTCACAAGTAAGCGACTACAATAAGTTTTGGAATTTTTTGCACAATCTTTTTTTTTAAGCTGAAAAAATTGTTTCATTAAAAGTTCAAAATAAAATTCCCAAAATGAAAAGTGTGACTGCCTATCTTCCCAAGTGTGCATATCGCAAATAATTTATTATTGTATATTTTGTATATCTGTTTAACTCATCAAATTCATAAATCAGTAAATGCAACTTCAATTAAGGAGTGTGTTGTAGGTGTTTCCAAGTATTTATTGGATGAGATGAACAGTCAGGCTTTGTACTCAAATGACATTGGTTCAAATGGAATGTTGGACTTGATACACATCAGCAGTATTGATGGCTCTGTCAGCCATTATGGTAAGGGCACTGATAGAGCAGTTAAGGTGGTAGTAGCACTCTGATGAAAGGCCAAACTAGTGGTGAAAATTAGGTGGGATAGTAAGGAGCTCAGGATATTTATTACCGATGCAACTGTCAGCCAAGACAGGTTTATAATGATAATGATAATGTTGATTATGTGGTGTGGATTGCTTAGTAGACAAGTCCCAAGAATCAGATTGGGTTATCAAGGAGGTAACATCACCAGAGGAAAAGGATATTGCTGTCAGTGGTAAAGAGTGGAGTTGAAGTTTAACCAAAAGATCTTTTAAATAATTGTATTTTGTTTTGTTTACATTTTACAAACAATCTTAACTTTTTTGACATTGGCATTGGGGATGAGCGAGTAGTGAAATATTCGCACCCGCTGGGATCGTAATTAGTAGGTTCTAATATTTGCCTATGCTGAGGGTGAGTATGATAAGTAGGGGGTGACATGCTGAGGGTGGGTATGGTAAGAAGGAGGTGACCTGGTGAGGGTGGGTATGATAAGAAGGAGGTTTTAAAGCTGGGCGGTTTGGAAGCCGGGCATTTTTTTACCGCCCAGCTTTTAAATGATCACAGCTGATGCAGTCTATTCTTCTTCAGACGTGTCTGCTTCAAAGTGTCTCATTAAAGTGTCAAAATACGAAAAAGACCACCAATTGACCAGAATTGACTGGGATAGACTGGAAGGTAATGACATAGAGGGCCACTCAAACAATGTGTATAACTCTATTCACTACTAATTTTCACCATGTCTTCTATTTAATTGTTTGTTTTCCTATGTGCTCTCACCACCAACTTTCATCACCCTACACCCCTCCATCACCATTCATTTCCATCAGCTCCTCTCTCCTGCCCTCTACACTATGTACAGCTCCCATGCTATCATCAGTTTACTGAAAATTCTCAGTCCATCATATTCCAATGTTTTACATAATAAACCAAGTCCTAAATACAAAAACTATTTGCTCTTTCTCTTCTTGCTGCTGCTCCTTTCAGGTGATATCTCTCCCAACCCTGGTCCGCTCTCTGCTAACTTCAACCCTTCTCCCACCTCACACAGAAACTCCACTTACCTTATTACCATTGCGTTCATAAGACACTTACAGTTTGCAGGTTAAGGCCAGCACCACCGCTCCCTCCGTGCGTCTTTGTCAGTTCCAGCAGCCCTCCAGGATCCCCTGGGACCTCTCATGCAGGTGCCACACACTGTGAGCCTCTATTCCTGGTGCACACTTCCTCCACACAGCGATATGTCACTTCCAGTTTAGAAAAAGAGCAGGGCTGCACACAGGATAAAAGTGCTCATTCCATTTTAATGCATCACAGAGGTGTTACAGGTGGGGGTGCAAAGGAAGGAGGACCGGGTAGCCCCGATGGTACAATGAACGTTTCGCGCTCAGCTGGCGCTTCTGCGGGTACAATCCTCCATTGTACCCGCAGAAGCGCCAGCTGAGCGCGAAACGTTCGTTGTACCATCGGGCTACCTGGTCCTCCTTCCTTTGCACTCCCACCTGTAACACCCCTGTGATGCATTAAAATGGAATGAGCACTTTTATCCTGTGTGCAGCCCTGCTCTTTTCTAAACTGGAAGTGACGTATTACCATTGCGTGCACACTTTCATCTCCATCTTTAAAATTGTGCTCTCTGGAATCCATGGTCTGTATGCAACAAACTTCCCTTCATTAATAACTACTATCTCAGTAAATCTCTTCCCCTGCTGGCCCTCACTGAAACCTGGATCCAGGATTCAGACACTGCTTCCCCTGCTGCTATTTCTCATGGCGGCCTACATTTATCCCATTCCCCGAGACCTGAGAACAGACATGGTGGTGGAGTCGGCTTACTCCTGTCCCAACACTGTACTTTCCAGGTCATCTCTCCAGCCCATTCACTCTCATTCCCTTCTTTTGAGGTTCACACCATTAGGCTATTCCATCCTACTCCTCAGAGTAGCGGTAGTATACCGCCCTCCAGGGTCACTCACCCACTTTCTCGATAATTTCTGCGGCATTTCATGTCCGCAGAATTACCAACCCTCATTCTGGGAGACTTTAACATTCCCATAAAAAGCCCTATCTCCCCATCTGCATCCCAGCTCCTATCTCTAAACATCTCTATTGGCCTCTCACAGCTCTCAACCTCTGAGACACACAAAGACGGTAACACCCTTCATCAGGTCTTTATCCAGCTCTGCTCAACCTCCTCCTTAGAAAATTCACCTCTTCCCCTCTATGACCACAACATTCTCTCCTTCAAGCTCACTAGCCCTCGTCCACAACAGCCCACCCCTACCTATCACACATCCAGAAATCTACAGGCTATTAACCCTCATGCACTCACAGACTCTTTTATCTAATCACTGTCGCCAATCTCTTCATTCTCCTGTCCAGATCTGGCAGTAAATCACTACAATGATACTCTCAGGAGCACCCTGGATGAAGTAGCGCCCCTCACCCTCAGAACCTCCAAACATAGAAAAAAAAAAACAGACTTGGCTCACATCACAAACTCCATTCCTCCAGCGATGCTCTAGGAGTGCTGAATGCCTCTGGAGAAAAACTCACTCACCATAAGACTTTATCCATTATAAATTCCTGCTAAAAACCTACAGCTCTGCCTTCACCTTGCCAAACAAACCTACTTCACCACCCTGATCTCCTCACTATCCAACAATCCAAAAAAACTCTTTGACACCTTTCACTCTCTCCTCAGTCCTAAACTGCAGGCCCCCATCGCTGACCTCTGTGCTGATGATTTAGCCTCTTACTTTATGGAGAAAATAGACAATATCCACCAGGAAATCAGCTCCCAGTCTCCAAGCGATGCCACTCCCATTCTTCCCCACATCTCCTCCGGCTCACTCTCAAGGTTTGACCCAGTCACAGAAGAAGTCACCAGGCTCCTCTCTTCCTCTCGTCCCACTACATGCAATACTGATCCCAGTCCCTCACACCTACTCTAGTTCCTCTCTCCAGTCGTCACCACTCACCTAACCAAAATCTTCAACCTCTCCCTCTCTTCTGGCATCCTCTCCTCCTCCTTCAAACATTCTATCATTACTCCATTATTAAATAAAACTTCTCTTGACCTATTCTGCACAAATAACTACAGACCAGTCTCCAATCTCCCCTTCATCTCTAAACTCTTTGAGTGCCTGGTCCACACCCACCTCACCTGTTACATCTCCATTCACTCTCTTCTAGATCCATTACAGTCTGGTTTCTGCCCCCTTCACTCTAGAGAAACTGCCCTCATCAAAGAGATTAATGACCTTCTGATGGCAAAATGTAACGGTGACCACTCTCTGCTTATTCTTCTTGACCTCTCTGCAGATTTTGACATTGTTGACCACCATCTCCTACACTCTCTGCTGGCTCTCTTCCTATGTTTTTGATTGTTCTTTCAGTGTATCATTTGCTGGCTCCACTTCCTCCCCTGTTCCTCTCACTTTTGGGGACACTCAGGATTCACTCCTCAGACCTCTTCTCTTCTCTCTCTACACAGCCCCAATTTGACACACCATCAGCATATTTGGCTTCCAGCACCATCTTTATGCTGATGACTCACAACTATACACTTAATCCCCTGACCTTTTAAAGAACACCAATGACTGCCTAGCTGCAGTTTCCAACATCATGTCTGCTCTCTATTTGAAACTCAACCTTTCCAAAACTGAACTTCTTCTTCTCCCGCCTTCCACTAACCTCCCTACATCTGACATCTCTCTCTGTGTGCGGCACCACGATAATGCATAGTCTGCAGGCTTGCTGTTTGGATGTTATGTTTGACACTGACCTCTCCTTCACCTCCCATACACAATCTCTTGTCCACTCTTGTCACTTACACCTGAAGAACATCTCCAGAGTCCGCCCCTTTCTCACCATGGAAGCAACAAAAACCCTCACGCTGGCCCCAATCCATTCCTGCCTTGACTACTTCAATTCTCTATTAACTGACCTTCCTTTCTTTAAACTTTCCTCTCTCTAGTCCATCATTAATGCAGCAGCCAGGATCACCCATCTGGCCAATCATTACTCAGATGCCTCAGCTCTGTGGCAGTCACTGCACTGGCTACCCGTAGACTGCAGGATTAAATTCAAATTGCTTGTTCTCACCAACAAAGCTTTTCACAGCTCAGCACCTCCCTACATCTCCTCCCCCATCTCTGTCTATCACCCCACCCGTTCTCTACCTTCTACAAATGACCTTTGACTAACACCTGCATTAATCCGATCCTCCCACTCCCGACTCCAAGACTCCTCCCGAGCTGCACCAATTTTTTGGAATGCTCTACCTCAAGAAATCAGGACTATCTACAACTTGCATGGCTTCAGATGCTCCCTAAAAACACATATTTTTAAGGCGGCTTATCATGCTTCCTAATAGAAGTCCTTTGTACTGTATATAGCCCATTCACTATCAATCACGACATAACTCTTCTTTAAACTGCACCAAACCCAATAGGTCTACACAGATTGTCTGATGACTATTAATATAACTTTATTTTTATCCCCAATTTCCTCAAGATGCCTGGACCATCAGTGTAATAAGCTCATGTACTTTGTGTAACCCCTATCCCGTTGTAGATTGTTAGCTCTTTTGATCAGGGTCACATTTATTTTGTGCTTTATTTATTGTATGTATTTTTTACATTGATTCTATGTTTATTGTATTATATCCAATTATTGTTCTGTATTCTTTATCTACTGTAATTACTTACTGTATTGTATATTTTTCGTATATGAACCACGGTATTGTAAAGCGCTGCGGAATATGTTGGCGCAATATATATAAAGATTTATTATTATTATCAGCTGATTGTTTAGAAAAGCCGTCCGACTTTTTACCGCCTGGCTTTTAAACAATGCATCAATTTCAGCTTTTTCTTCAGGCCCCAGACCGATTTGTAGGGTCCAGCAGAATAGTGCTTACATAGCCCATTGACTTGCATTGTACTCGCTACTCGTAACGATTAAACTTGCCGAGTATACCCACTCATCCCTAATTGAGATATAAGTGTGTCCATCATGGGTTTGAGCATTTTTCTATTTTTTGCTCGTCAACTAATGTTTTGCTTTGTGCAGGCTCTGCGCAATAAAAATGAGTCGAAGGTATCCAGATTAGTCTAGGAAACAAGGCCCTCTATTAGCATATGAAGCAACATAAACTGTTGATTTCGGAAAAGCATGCTTGACAGCAATAAGTCCTCCTACCCCTCTCTTCTCGCTCGTCTTTCTCAAAGCCAGGCCGCATCCTTAAATTATTGTTGTTGTCGTCATCAACATTATCTCCATTATTACCATCTATCACTATTCTGTGTGGTTCTCCAGCTTTTCTTACTTGTCCTTTTCCACTGCTATATCAAATATCTATCCCCGATTGTAAAGGAAACTGAAGAACACTCCAAGTCTTCCGATTATATGCAAATTCAACTCTCATTTTGTCAAGTTGCTGGTGGTGCTGTCACTATCATTTCACTTAGTGCAGTCCACTGCCCTTTGAATACTTATGGTATACCCAGCCTTGCTCAATGATACCAATTAATCATTATTGGTTATAGAAATGGGTGCCTGCATTGTGCTCTTACATGCAGGAGAAGTTGACTATTCTATCGATCTGCCATTGAGCTTGAAAGTACACTGCACCATAAACACATGGAGAAACAACTATGTTCAAGGTTAGTATATGCAGCATCCTTTATCCATGCACAATTTCTTTTATTGGCCGAGATTAAGGTCTACAAAATTGTTTTAGAGCTTGTAAATATGAAAGACAAGTGAAATGGTCTAATTTCTACTCTGCTTAAAGCATGAATTCTCATGATTGATGGCTTCCTTTCAGTGGAAACTGGGCATTGTCAGAAGCAACAACACTCTTATCACTGTTGCTGAAATAAAATTAGACGAAGTATATAATGAACAAAATTTCTTTAAAAAACAATCTTTTTAAAAAAAGTAGAGGCCAGGGGAAAGAGAATGTTTGGGCATTTTAAGTGTTTTTAAATGAGGAAGGAGTGCCTAAGCACTTCAAGATTTATGACATCAATGCGAGGGTAATCAATTCTACATATGTTGAAGTGTCTGTTGGAACAGCATAGAGCAGTGACTAATTATCTCATGCAGCTTTTGTAACATTGCTGTCCACCATTCGTAGCTGAAGAAGACCAACTGCTCCCTACTGAAGCCCTTCAAAGAGGGTAAGTGGCTAATGAATTTGACAGTATGTAAAACTGTTCCATGAACTATATCGATCCTCTCAAATTTATATGTGAAGTCCACTCACAGGGATACAGGTGATGAAGGAAGAATAGAAATTTCTGTATATTTATCACCACTAGGGATGAGCGAACCCACACTTTAAACTTCGGGTTTGAGTACCTTCTGACCACTGTTTAAGTGAACATAGACTTTTTACTGTTTGTCTGGTCCCTGTTCCAATCTGTCATCCAAATAAAGCTTGTTGAAAGACCACAGAGCAGCCAATCAGCAAACATTTCTTTTGTGTGCACTTCCAACCTCATTACATCCATATCAACTATTGACATGGCTATGATTGACCAGTGCATGCCTGAAAAAAAGAAAAAAATATGATGTGAGTTCCTGCCCTATTTTTTTTATTAAGCTTGGATAAAACATACGACTACATGCTGCAACTTCCAGTGACCTGCTTCATCGTGGCTGGTTATCAAAAATAGAGGGGACATGATAATTTAAAAAAATGGTGTGGGATCCCCCATTTTTGACATGGTAATGCTGACAGCTGTGGGCTGGTATTATCAACGTGGAAAGAGCCATGGATATTGCCCTCTCTCAGTCTAAATATAGCAGCCCGCAGTCACCCAAGAAGTGAAACATCCATAAAGGTACCTTTACACGCCGCTACAGAAGGTTGGAAACAACCGGGTTTCAGAGACAAATGTATCTTGCACCGTCAAATCAACCCGAGGTAGCGGCGTGTAAACTAGGTTGTTGCCACCCGTCACTTTCGGCACCTGTTTCAGAGCACTGCTCTAAAACAGGTTGATTTCAACCCGATGGTAGCGGCGTCTAAATAAGGTACGGTAAGGTTTTTTCGCCACCTAGTTAACTCCCTGGGGCGTGACACAGCCTCCAGGAAAACGCCCCCCTTCAGCGA
>JARQOC010003254.1:0-17673 GCA_033576535.1 Allobates femoralis | reverse complement strand
GAAACAAGTTGTTCCCCTTTTTAAATTAAAAGTTTTTATAGGGGTTTTAAAGGGCCCAAGCGGAAAAGGGAAACTGATTTTTCCCCTTAAACCCGGCCTGTTTTTTAAAAATGGGAAGGAACATGGGGGAATGCCTTATGTACATGACGGTGTCGGGAACCAAAGGTTTCCCCGGGGGGGTCCATAAAAAATTTGGTGGTTTCCCTACTTAGTTTTTGCAAGGACTTTCCAGATCCTTTTCCCCTGTTCTTCTGCTATTCGTGAAGTATTTTGAAGCTTAAATTTATCGTTTTTTTTGGCTCTCTGCATTTCTTCCTTTTGTTTTCGATACCTTAAAAAAAATTTAAAAAAATAAACACTTTTGGGGAATGGTCTACATGTACGGCCCTGACTGCTTGCTTACTTCTTTTGTGCTGTGGGGTCATTTTCTATAAAAAAAAGCAGCACAAATAAGGGGAAAAGAGAAAAAAAGACACAGACACTTTCTCACCCTTCCCCCCGGCGATCCTTTTCCTTCACCCACAAGGGGGTGGTTATCGATCTTCCAGGACCGGGCGCACCCCAGGCAAGCCCACATGGTGCAAAGGTCCGGAAATCGAAAAACACACTTCCGCAAGTGAAACAGGGGAAAGGGAAACCCCGGGAATATCTTTCCGGGGACGAGCGTTGGGGGGTTTGTTTTTTGGGAAATCGCAGGGAAAAATGAAAACCACAAACCACTGTGTGAATACCCATCTGTTTGTGGTGCTTTTTAGGGGGTTAGAATGGAGTCTATGAGGAAAACAGCCCAAAAACGGGTATGCTAATTGCAGGGACATTAAGAAAACGCAGATGATATCTGCAACAAAATCGAAGCACCCACAAATGCACGTGGGCAAAACTAACATACTGTAATGTTAAAGCTATGGGGGCTGCAGAAACGCAGCAAAACAATGCAGCAAAAGTGCACAGTGTACACAGAGCCTGAATACGCCGCCTTGTGCTGTGGGGAAGGCGGTGGGTGTGGTAAACGAAGTTTGCAGTTTAAACAACTAGTAAAGTGACCCATTGTATGTCTCCACCGCCTCCAGTAAACATATACTCCCAAAAGTGGGTCTAACAGAGCACACAGGGACTCAGTCTGCCCCCATTATAATCAATGGCCTCGGCGGCGTACATGTCCCAATCTGGTTATATGGGGGTTTAGATGTGAGAAGCGACAGGACCAGTGAACGGCACAGCAGTGTGAAAGCCCCCGAGCTGTGAACATTGTGTGATGTGTGATTGTGCAGTGTGAACACGGCGCTGATCTGCACACACAGCTGCTCTACAGACGGAAAGAAGCAAAGCACTGAAGTCATTTAATACTAGAGAACAGCTGGTAAGAAGTACAGTAAACTCCTTCACATAATTTGTTTTCGATAATCAGGAGAGCGATAAATATCAAGATCTTCATAAAATAAAATATACGCTGCACACAGCGGTCCTGACAGTGTTCAGCTGCTTGTTACAGTGTAATAGATAAAAGCTGTTAATGTTCTCACAATAGTACCGCACCACAATAATTCATAAAACCAATAACCAGTTGAACTGACACCAATCTAGAAGAGCCAGCCCCAGTCCAAGCCCCCCCCCACCCCCGACAGCCCCAGTCCAAGCCCCCCCCACCCCCGACAGCCCCAGCCAAGGCCCTTACGCCTCCCCGACAGCCCCAGCCAAGGTCCTTACCCCTCCCCGACAGCCCCAGCCAAGGCCCTTACCCCTCCCCGACAGCCCCAGCCAAGGCCCTTACCCCTCCCCGACAGCCCCAGCCAAGGCCCTTACCCCTCCCCGACAGCCCCAGCCAAGGCCCTTACCCCTCCCCGACAGCCCCAGCCAAGGCCCTTACCCCTCCCCCACAGTCCCAGCAAAGGCCCTTACCCCTCCCCGACAGCCCCAGCAAAGGCCCTTACCCCTTCCCCCCACAGTCCCAGCAAAGGCTCACATCCCCCCCTCCCCGACAGCCCCAACCTATGCCACAGCCCCTCCCAACAGCCCCAGGCGAGACCCCCTATCAAGCAAACAATAACTAGTAATAAGCTAAACGACTTCCCAGAACACAATTAGTATGATCAATCAAATTAAGAGACAGCCCTGTAATATATGGACACATGGGGACGACCAGAGCGGGTGCAATGGCCAAATCATTTCACTCACCTCTGACTCAGCTCTTCCAGGTAGCGACCGCTTAAAGACATATTAACCTCCAAAGCTTTAATCCGGTTATTGAGGCGCATAAAGACGGACTCCTTCTGGTTGGAGCCGTGCACCTGATTCCCGTTGGTGTACCCCAGCTCGGTGGCATTTTGGAGCTCAGCGTAGAAATCAGTAGTACTTCTGTGCAAGCTGCCACTCAGGGAAGCATCCTCGCTCATGTGGTCTTCCTCCCTCTTTTCAGTTGCCGCAGGACTGTCCACCACCGGGGTCATTACAGACTTTAATGTCTCTGTCGTGTCCGGTTCGCTCACTGTCGTGGATGTGCCGGTTTTCTTCACTCTGCAGAGTCTCTGTATCTTGGACCATTTTGGTATGGTCGGCCGGTTCCTCCTTGGCGCCCTCCACCACATCTTCCACCAACGCACTGTCCTCTGAGCCCATAGTTGGCTTCTCTGCATAGATCACAGTATCACTCTGTTTTGCCTCCTTGGTTTGATTCTGTGCAGAATCTGTAGGAGTTGGGTCAGGCGTCGGGGCGGTCTCCACTTTGTTGGTGTCTGAAGGAGACGCATTGGAGGAGTCACTTTCGTCAGCAGCCACCGATTGAGAAACAGTCTGCGACTGACTTGGCTCCACGTAGATGGGCTCAATGACATTACTAACAGATCCTGCCGGCAAATTATCTCCTGCATCTACCAAGATGAAGTCCGTTGTGGTCTCCTGTGCGATTATGCTTTCCGATGGTTCGGGCAGGGGCTCAGTAGTATCAGGTAAAGCTAGCGGCTGTTGTGTGGACTGGGAGTCCTCCTCCTCCTGACGTTTGGGCTCGGCTGGATTACTTTGCTGCCGGTGAATGGCTACGATGGCTGAACACCACCTATAGATGTACTCGGAGAAGCTGGAGATACAGCAGATGGTGGACAGCTCCCCGCAGTACACCTGGCTCTCAAACTCAAACCACAACACCTTTTCTTCTTCTTGTTCTTCGCTGCCGAGGAGCGTCACGGTGGACTGGGCCGGCTGATCCTCTTCCTCCTCCTGGACCAGCTGAACAATGGGGCTTTCTTTGGGAGTATCAGGCTCCGGTACAGGCTCAGACGGCGGATTCACGTTCTCTTCCTCTAACCTGGAGTGAAATATCACAAACATGTTTTAGAGAGGAGTTCCCTTTAGTAGAAGATAATATCACACCAGAATGAAGAATTACAAAATGCCCGACCCAAAACATAACTGTGCATTAACCCCATCTCTTTTAAAGGGGAACTCTGGCTAGATAACATTTCTGTCCTGTCCCGGCCCTCCTACATGATGAAGCAGAGCCGTACACCGCAGTTCTAGGATCTATAGATCACTTATAAATCAATAAAATCATATCTGCTCCTCAGCTCTCACCCCTCCCTCAGGGGACAGAGAAATTCAGCCTCGTGCATAGTGCTAAAGTCTCAGGGGTCAGGAAGCTACCAAGTTGATATGAGGGAGTGGAGACCATGACAGTGCTGAATCAATGCAGTGCTTTGCCTTTGCTCCTAGCCTGATACAGGGCAGTACACATTATGCACCATCATATCATTGTACAGCAAAAGATCACAGCGTGTATGTATATCTGCTTGGTGACATGATTGCTATTTGAAGGGAGAACACTCCTGTTCATACATTACATAGGATGGTATATCAGGGGCAGGACTGTAGCATGACCATGGGGCTGGCAGTTATGCCTCCTGTTCATACTGAAGTATGAGGGTGCAGGAATGCAAGATGATCCTGAAGCCACCAGGGTCCACACCCACGACACCTCCTGTCTCTGCTGCAGCATGAGGCTGAATTTCTCTGTCCCCTGAGGGAGGGGTGAGAGCTGAGGAGCAGATATGATTTTATTGATTTATAAGTGATTTATAGATTCTAGAACTGTAGTGCCCAGCTCTGCTTCATCATGTAGTAGGGCAGGGACAGTACAATTAAAAAAAAAAAAAAAAATTAACTCTCCACCATTCCCCTTTAAGGACATACATACTACATCATGATTAACCCTTGCTGTTACAAGGTGCCCAATCTGATGCGTTTCGGCAGATAAAACCGCAGTCATCCACGACCTAAGGCTTTATCCGTCGAAACACGTCGGATTGGGCCCCTCTGCTCCCTGTGGCTCCAGTGCTACTGAAATGCATTTGTTTTAAAGTTATTAATAAAGACTGGAACTTAAAAAAAAAAAAAAAAGTTTCTCCTTCGCCTCATTGGGGGACACAGACCGTGGGTGTTATGCTGCTGTCCACTAGGAGGCGACACTAGGCAGAATCTGCAAAAAAGTTAAATGTTTCCTCCTCTGCAGCATTACACCCCCGAACAGGAAGTGATTCTCCAGTTTTTGCTTAGTGTCTAGGAGGCACACACAGATTTTTTAGTGCTCCTAAAATACTTCCTTTTTTGAATTTTTTCCTTCAAGAAGAAGAAAAGTGGGTCTCTGATGAGACTCCCGGCATGGTCCCTCCTCGGCCCCCCACTGTTGGGGGCGCCTGGTTGAGGTCGACATTTTTCCCCCACATGCTGCTCCCTCCTCGGCCCACCACTGTTGGGGGTGCCCGGTTGAGGTCGAGAAGATGGCCCCCCTTCCCCAGCTCCCCACTGTTGGAGACCCTGGGTTGAAGTAGAGGCTCCATAGGAGCCCCCTGACGGTGGACGGCAGCATCCCTCCCTAATCGCCCCTCCGGGGCTTTTTAGGCTGAGGCACCGCAGGTAGGGCACAACCATACTGCAGGGTCACTGCAGCACGATCCAGAAACCTCAGCTCTGCTGAGTGTTTCTGAGGGCCACAGGCCCCAGCAAAGCCTCAACCTGCCAAATGCTAATTGGCACAGGCTCCAGGACACCCAGCTTGCTGTGTGCTCCTCATGGGGCTGGGGAACGCATTTTGAGGCATCGGTAGCCATTGCCAGGACCACAGATCCTGTGCTCCTGCAAGCAGCGAGCACATTCACAGGCTGCAGCATACTCTATGCTGCAGCACACTCCTGGAGCCCCGGGCCTCAGTTGCACACCAACAGTCACTCCCCACTCTCTGTACCTGGGTTGTGGCTGCTTCGCTGCCGGTCACGGTGCCCCACTACGAGGGTCTCTAGGAAGCGGGCACCCCCGTACCCCGGGCTCCATACTCCCGGCTGCACCCGTTTGAGCACAGCAGCGGTGGATCACTCAGTGTGCTCTGGATGCCAACGGGGTGTCTGCCCTTTCATTGGCGCAGCCTCCGGTGCCTGCCGGCGTTGCCTCCGGTTCCGGCCGCGGACCTCCGCGCCGGACCTCCGCCGTTCCCGGGCCCGCGATTCACGCGAGGCCCCGGCTTCGGCCTAGCCAGACGTCACCGCCCCTTTTCCCCGCCCAACTGCCCGCCCCCCGTCTGACGTCAGAGCCTCGCAGTGTCAGCACGGGAGGCGGAACAGGGCTGAAAAAGGCGCCCTCAGCTTCTTTGCGCGCTCTCGTGCTGGCTCCGCCCCCATTCTTTACATCGCCGCCATTACAGCCCCGGCGCTGACACCGCTGTATAACAGCGGCGAACGGCGCTGAGGCATTAGGGGCACGGGCCAACCAAGGCAGGCATGGCTAAGAAGTCCGATGTGGGGAAAAACCCTAAAAACTCTAGGGTTGCTCCTAGGGCTCAGTACTGGGCGGAATATTTGCAGGGGCACCCACTAAGAGGCAGATGGCAGCAGGCTCATGCTTGCCACCACTGCGGCATCCCTTTGTCCCTATCCTGCCTGCAGGAGATAAGAGGAACATAGGGATTCATCTCAGGATCCTTGTCCTACATTACAGCCAGTGCGGTGTACACAGGGACCCATTGGCACAAAGCTGTGCTGCGGCCTCCGACAGTTACTGGAGGGCAGCTAGCATGATACAGCCTGCTGCGACCTGTCCTCCTTCCCCCCCCCTCCCCTTACACCATGCATGGAACATGTAATGCTACCCCCTCTACACCGGGTATCTATTATATAATCACAAATGGGGTTTTTTTGCCCCTTCTGAGTCCACACGCGCTGCGAGTCAGCGTGGTCATGTGGATACGCCCGAAGCATTGGCCGCGCAGCGGCCGTTGCGGGCGGTTCTGGGGCGACTCGCTATGCCCGCGCAGCGGGCGGGGCGAGTCGCCTTGGCGGCGCGAAGCATTGGCCGCGAAGCGGCCATTGCGAGTCAGGGACTCGCTCTTCTAGAATCCCGATGCATGTGCGTCGGGCACCCAGCTAGTAGAGTAATATCATTCTACGAGGAATACTGACTATCCCCAGAGCAGTACAGGCAGAGTCCCTCTGCCCAGCGCACGGACCAATAGCAGTTGTTCCTACCACCGTGCCAGATATAGGTACATGTGGTTACACCTATTCGACCTGCTAGCTTACCCGGGGGGCAGCTAGGTTTAAGGAATATACGACATGCCTTTTTTAATCGATCCACCAACGTTGGCGGAGCCCCGCTGATCTTCAAACCTCAAATACTCGCCATCATACCCTTTCCAGGCCCCCACACAGTTGAGAGAACTAGTTTGTGGGGGAATTATTACTACTTTAACTCGCAGGTTTTCTTCCTCGGCCCTCCATTGTTGGAGAGCACAGTTGAAGTTGATGTAATCTACAATTACCTGACAACCGCGAGGATCCCAGGACCGTTGCCAATCCTCTCCAAATCTCACAGCTGGAGTTCTGGTTGGCGGTGATGACAGTCACGTCTCACAAGACGCAGGCTTATATACCTCGGATCCGCAACTGCACGAGTAATTTTGCTACGGGTCTCTGGGACCTAAGACCCATAGCCTACTCCCTCCTCAGCGCCCCACTGTTGGAGGCGCTGGGTTGTAGCCGAGATTGCTATACACCATACTTCTTCCTCGACTCCCCACTGTTGGGGGCTCGGGTTGAAGCTGCGACGGTACAAGGCCTGGCTGGCCTCCGTCCCCAAACTACATCAACGAAACTCTGGGTCGCAGAAAGTGGAATGCGAGCCCTGTTGCCAATCCTCACCATACCTATATTAGGTACTTGGGTTGAGATGACACGTGCGAGCGCTCTGAACAGCCCGCTTCAAAGCAGTCCCTCGCAGACCCCCGACTGCGTTATCCCAATGGATGGGCCCTTCTGGACCCCGTATGAACGTGGCCCGAGCATTCTTCACGCACTCTGTCCTTTCTCGACTCAGAAGTCAAAAAGAGAATACTCAGGTGGGATAGCGCTCGCTGTGTGCAGCGCAGCACACCGGCGATGCACTATTGTGGGCGCAGCCTCCGGTTTCGGCCAGCGCTGCTCCTGACTTCCGGCTCCCTCCGGACCTCCGCGCCGGGCCTCTGCCGTTCCTGGGCCCCGCGATTTTCGCGAGGCCCTGGCTTCGGCCTAGCCGTGACATCACTGGCTCAACCGCCCGCCCTCTGCCCGCTTGACATCGGAGCCCCCGAAGCGTCAGCACAGGGAGTGGGCGCGAGGCTAAAAAGGGCCTGAAGTGAAAACACACTACAAAGCTTTTTCCCAGCCTGAAGTTGGCAATGTCTATACTACAATTCAGCAGTCTCCCATTTCTGGAGGACCCTTTTATCAATGCATGACTTTCAAGGTCTGCGAACAGTAGCATTTGCACCGTGCTCGTTAAGAAGACTCTGTAGGATCAAACTCCACAGGCCTACCGCAATTGCAAGGCACATGCTGCAGCACAGCATACACATTCCAGGAGTCCCTGCTCCGCTGCGTACTCCTGACGGCCACATACTGCAGCATCATGTATGGAGTCTCAGCCGTATTGGACGCACATCATCGCATGAAAATAGCGGCCTTTAGTTGCAACACCTCCACAGCTCTAGCCTAAATTCCCCAGACAAGGCACGGATTCTTCGGCTTGGAATCAGCAACCTCCGTCAGAGGTCTCCTCAATTCTTCACAACTGCTATAAGAGTCCTAGACAGCATAGTGGCAGCTTGGAAGTCAGTTCCATTGGCTCGGCTGAGTCGCCGGCCTTTTGCAATTATCCATGCTCAGGCGTTGCACGAAAACAGGATGGAGTGCGATGTGCCCCCATCACCATGCACAGGGCAGTAGTCTTGCCCTGTCTCGAAGATGCCCCTCAATCTACGAACCTTCGTGCAGTATCTCTAGTACTGAAATCTTTCAGTCACCTTCTGGCATTTGAACATGTCAGGATACAGTCAGACAATGCCACATCTGTGGCATATGTCAACCACCAGGGGGGAACCCGCAGTCTAAGCGATGACAAGTTCGCCACATCCTTTACTAGGTGGAAACCTTGGAACACTGTAATGCCAGCTGTTCTCATACCAGGTGTACACATCTAGGAGGCGGATTTCCTAATCCACCAAGGGATGGACTCAGGGGACTGGCCCCTTCATCTAGAAGTCCTCCGTCGAAACGCCAACGCCAGGAAACCACAGATATGGACCTGACAGAGTCACGCCTCAATGCCACGGTCCCGGCCTTCCTGGCCTGGTCTCAGGATCCACAGTCAGTGGCACAGACGCATTAGTCCAAGCCTGGACCGGTATCCGTCTCTCCTATATTTTTTCACCACTAACGGATAGTCCGGAATATCAAACGAGGACATTGTGGAATCATCTTCGCGGTCTCAGACTGACCCACACGCGCTTGCTGCGCAGACTCGTCCAATTTAGAGCAGCAGTACCAGGACGTCTCACAGACAGTCCAGACCTGCTCGATCACGGCCAGTTCTCCCTCAGAATTCCTCACGTCCGAGGTTAATGGCTTAGCCTTTGACACCTAGAATTTAACCAAGGGTTTTTGTTTTTTCCAGGATATTGTAACGACCGTAGTCACAGAACGGACACCAGCTTTATCAGCAAGATCCCATCACACATGGGTAATCGTTTTGTTTTTTTTTTTTTTGCTTGGGGCACCTCTAGAGGTAATTCCCCTTGGCCTTACTTCATTCCAGGGACTCTCCTTTTCTTTCACTCAGACCTAGACCAGGTCTGTTCTTAGGGTCTCTTACACAGCGGGTTTTCAGCTGTTTGTCACCCTCTTACAAACACGTCTTGCCACCAGACTTCTATGAAATCCTTCTTTCGAAGGGTCTGCTATTTAAGGTATCCATACAACAAGATTACACCCGGGGGACCTGAACTTGGTCCTCACGGCACTACAAGAACCATCTTTTCAGCCTCGATGGGATGTTACCTTTAGCATCCTCATCCAAATAGTAGTATGGTTCGGTAGCATTTATTGTCTCTGCAGAAGTAACAGTACTTGCAGCGGTCTCATGTAATCCATCTTTTTTCTAGTCTTCCATCTAGATAAGATTGTCCTATGGCTGGTTCCATTCTTCTTTGAAGGTAGGTTTACTCCTTCCACCTACATGAAGACATCTCTGTGCCATCGCTGCGCCCGACTCCAGTCCGTCCGGTCGTGAAGGACCTACATATGCGGGACCTTGACAGGGCCTTACGCGTCTAGGCATTCAAGACAGCGCCCATCTAAGAGGTCGGATTCCCCTTTATCCTTCTTCCAATGGGCAGACATAAAGACACGTCAGCCTCTAAGGCTTCCCTAACCAGGTGGATCCCTCTAACCATCCAAGACGCTTATACCTTCAAGGACTCTTCCCTTCCGGCAGGTCACGGCACATTCTAGTACGGCCGTGGAAGCTTCCTGGACAGTTCGGTAAGAGGTATCGGCGCAACAAGTGTATCGGCAGCCAAAAGGTCAGCCTACACCCAAACTTAAGCCACTATAGTGCTTACACTCAGTCCTCGACAAACGCAGGTCTGGGTACATGTGCCATCCAGACGGCAGCAGCTCGCCTGTCGGTGCATAGTTCTTCGCTGACCATGCTCAGTGTCACTAGTTCCATTGTTCTTCCCACCCAGGGACTGCTTTGGGACGTCCCACGGTCTGTGTCCCCCAATGAGGCGAAGGAGAAAAAGAGAATTTTGTTTACGTACCGTAAATTCTTTTTTCTTGAATCATCAATGGGAGACCCAGACAATGGGGTTTAGGGCACTGCCCTCCGGAGGCCACACTAGGTACTACAAGAACTGTAGACACCGCCCCCTCCGCTTATAAACCCCTACCGCAGGGAACATCCTCAGTTTGGTCCATAAGCTGCGAGGAGACAACAGAAAACCACACCCGAAACCTCGGGAAGACACCGTGAACAGACGGGTCAACAACCCGGATAAACTGCCCCAACAGGGGACAGATCAGCCGTAACATACAACGGAACACTGGGTGGGTGCTGGGTCTCCCATTGATGATTCAAGAAAAAAGAATTTACGGTACGTAAACAAAATTCTCTTTTTTCTGATCATCATAATGGGAGACCCAGACAATGGGGATGTCCTAAAGCAATACCCCAGGGCGGGAAAAAGTTCCTCAAAAGACGTTTGCATACGCGGTCCCCGTCAAAGGTGGGCAACCGCCGCCTGGAGGACCCGCCTGCCCAAACTTGCATCCGCAGAGGCATGGGCATGCACCATATAATGCTTAGAGAAGGTGTGCAGGCTAGACCAAGTGGCTGCCTGACACACCTGCAGAGCAGAGGCGCGATGTCGCAAGGCCCAGGAGGCACCGACAGCTCTTGTCGAGTGTGCCTTCAAGCCTACCGGGAGAGGCAAACCAGAAGACCGGTAAGCCTCTTGAATGGGTGCCTTGATCCATCTGGCCAAGGTAGATTTTGACGCCGCTGACCCCTTACAGCGACCTGCCGTAAGTACGAACAAAGAGTCCGAACTCCGGAAGGAGGCAGTTCTGGACACATAAATGCGTACAGCCCGTACGAGGTCCAGAGTATGGAGGTCGCGTTCAATCTGATGAACAGGAGCGGGACAAAATGATGGGAGCACAATCTCCTGGTTCAAATGAAAAGTGGAAACCACTTTTGGCAGGAATTCCGCCCGCGGGCGTAACACCACTTTGTCTTGGTGAACCACCAGAAAGGGTGACTTGCACGATAATGCCGCCAGTTCAGAGACCCGTCTCAGGGACGTAATAGCCACCAGAAAAGCCACTTTCTGTGACAAGTAAGAAAGAGAGACTTCTCTCAATGGCTCAAAAGGTGGTTTCTGCAAAGCCGCCAAGACCATGTTGAGATCCCAAGGGTCCAGAGGCCGCCTATACGGCGGAACCACTCGAGACACCCCTTGGAGAAATTGACGAACCTTTGGGAGGAGCGCCAAGCGCCTGTCGAACAATACAGACAGCGCTGATACCTGACCCTTCAGAGAACTGAGGGAAAGGCCCAACTCCAAACCTGACTGCAAAAAAGCCAATAGGGTCGGGATCGACAAGGGCCAAGGTACATGTCCCCCAGAGGAGCACCAGGCGAAAAAGACTTTCCACGTTCTGTGGTAAATCTTCCGCGACGTGGGCCTCCTAGCTCTGTTCATGGTGGAAACCACCGCAGGGGAGAAACCCCTGGATGTTAAGAGCCAGGCCTCAAGAGCCATGCAGTCAATCTGAGGGCCCTGGAATTGGGGCGGAAGAAGGGGCCCTGCGCGAGAAGATCTGCGCGGTCTGGAAGAGCCCACCGGTGTCCGCCGGACAGTTGCCACAGATCCGGATACCAGGACCTCCTCGGCCAATCCGGAGCCACTAGAATGGCTGTGTGACATTCCGTCTTGATTTTCCACAGGACCTTGGGCATCAGCGCCAGGGGCGGGAAAACATATGGCAGGCGAAAATCTGACCAACTCAGGACTAGAGCATCTGCCCCCAGAGACTGAGGGTCCCACGATCTCGCCATGTATTGTGGCACCTGATGATTCAGCCGGGAGGCCATCAGATCCACATCCGGGGTCCCCCATCTGATGCAGATGTCCCGGAAGACGTCCGGATGGAGAGACCATTCTCCGGCGTCCATCCCCTGTCGGCTCAGGTAATCTGCCTCCCAATTCTCGACACCTGGGATGTAGACTGCGGAAATCAAGCAGTTGTTGACTTCCACCCATGATAGAATGCGGTGGACTTCCGCTAGAGCCTGTGCACTCCTGGTTCCTCCTTGGTGATTTATATAGGCGACAGTCGTCGCATTGTCGGACTGAACTCGAATTGGTTGTCCGGATAGGAACACCCGAAAGGCCAGGAGTGCCAGATAGACCGCCCTGAGCTCCAGCACGTTGATCTGCAACGTCGTCTCTGCACGTGTCCAGAGACCTTGAGCTCTGTGGTGTAAAAACACCGCACCCCAGCCCTTCAGGCTGGCGTCGGTGGTCACCACTAACCACGATGGCTTCAGGAAGGATCGTCCCTTTGATAAGTGACTCGGCTGAAGCCACCACTGCAGAGCATCCCTGGTCGGCTGGGAGAGGACCACCAGCTGATTCAGAGAGGACGTCCTCTTGTCCCACCTCTGGAGGATTTCCAGTTGCAGAGGACGGAGGCGAAACTGTGCGAAGGGCACCGCCTCTATTGCTGCCACCATGCGTCCCACCATCTTCATCAATACCCGTAGGGATGAATGAGGTGATTCGAGGAGATCGCGTACTCCTGACTGGATGGCCAGTTGTTTGGCTCGTGGTAGGGACACTAGAGCAGAGTCCGTGTGGAATTCCATGCCCAGGTACGTCAGTGACTGGGTTGGAACCAGGGTGGACTTCTGGATGTTGAGAAGCCACCCGAACTGCTCCAGAGACTGCATGGTCGCCTGCAGGCTTCGCTGACACAGGTGTTCCGATGGCGCTCTGACCAGTAGGTCGTCCAAATAAGGAATGACGGCGTGTCCCTGCGCATGCAGTAAGGCCATCATTGATGCCATCACTTTCGTGAACACCCGGGGAGCCGAGGCCAACCCGAAGGGCAGCGCCACGAATTGGAAGTGCTCCTCCCCCACCGCGAATCTCAACCATCGTTGATGAGACGGTGCAATGGGTATGTGAAGGTAAGCGTCGCGAATGTCTATGGACGCCAGGAAGTCGCCCTGCGACACAGCCGCGATCACGGAGCGCAGGGATTCCATGCGGAACTTCCGAACCAACACATGGCGGTTGAACAGCTTGAGGTCCAGAACCGGGCGGAAGGAGCCGTCCTTCTTCGGGACGATAAAGAGGTTGGAGTAGAAACCCCTGAACCTCTCCCCAGTGGGCACTGGGACCACCACTCCGTCTCTGCGGAGTCCCTCCAAAACCAGATAAAAAGCCTGAGCCTTTTCTGGAGATGGGACAGACCGATGGAATCGGTGTGTGGGGTGTGACGACAGCTCTATCCTGTATCCTCTGGAGACTACGTCTCGAACCCACTGATCTTGGATGTGGAGTCGCCATTTGTCTTGAAATTGAGACAGGCGACCTCCAACCTGTGGGGAGGCAGGAAGAGAGAGCGAGTCATGCTGAGGTGGGCTTGGGAGCGGCAGCTGTTGTACCTGCCGACTTCTTCTGGCGACTCTTGGGGCGCCATTGCTGAGAGGGCTTGGCCCCACGGTCCGCACGAGCGGAAGACGCTGACGGCTGTGAGCTGGTACGAAAGGACCACTGTTTAGGGTTCCTTTTCACAGTATACCTAGGCTTAGGTCTGTTCTGTGGGATCTTGGACTCCGTAGAGTCTTTGATCAACTTGTCCAGCTCGGCACCAAACAGCCTGTCACCAGAGAAAGGAAGATTCTGCAGAATCTTCTTTGACGTGGCATCTGAGTCCCATAGACGCAGCCACAACAATCTGCGGATCGCTATCGCATTGGCCGAAGCCACAGCTGAGCGAGTGGCAGTCTCCAGGGACGCCGTCCTAGCATAATCTGCATAGGCCTTTGCCCTCTCTGTAAGTGCCAGGACTTCAGAGTTAAAACCTGCCAGGTCAGCAATCCCATCCAGACAGGATGTGATCGCCTGCAGAGTCCAGACCGCAGCAAAACTCGGGGCAAATGAAGACCCCACAGCCTCATAAGACGACTTGGCGAGTTGTTCGACCTGTCTGTCTGTCGCATCCTTCAGTGAGGAGCTATCAGAGGCAGAGAATAGGGAGCGTGCAGCAATCCTGGTCATGGAAGCGTCCACTTTCGGGGACTGCGACCACTCCTGAAGCACCTCCTGAGGAAAGGGAAAGCGGTTGTCCTTGGATTTGCGGACATAACGCCGTCCAGGGTGTACCCTGGGAGCTCTAACCACCCTTTCAAAATTAGTGTGGTCCAAAAAGGAACCACACGGTCTAGCTTCAGGTCGTAACCACTGGTAGACCTCCTTCGGGTGAACGGCTGTCTCCTGAGGGGGTAACCCGAGACGTAAAGTCTCGTTGATGGAAGACACCAGATCCTCCACCCCTTCAGCTGGTTCAGACACCGACCCGAGAGTTGAACCCCCATCATCCTCGTCACCGTCAGAGTGACGCTCCTCCTCAGAGAGGATCTGGAGCTCGGGTGAATCATCACGGCGAGCCCGCTTAAGGGGTCTCACGGTGGAAGATGGAGACACCCGGGGGTAGCTTGAAGGAGTAGCTGGAGCATCCAGTCTCCTTGTTAGTGCCTCCAGGGATTGCGACATGGAGGACAATTGGGACAACAGAGAGGCATTAATCTCGCTTTGTTTTTCCCATGGCCCTGGGATCACTTGAACCTCAGGGTAAAGCACCGGAGCTGCTGACTCAGCAGTAACAGTCCGGGCGTCTGGGCGTCCGCAATTATTGCAGGACCCCTCCACCAGTGTCCCGTTGCATGTAGCACAGACAGGTGTGGTACTGGCTGCCTTAGCAGCGCCTTTCTTCCCTGAGGACATACCCACGGTAGAGGAATATCAACACAGGAGAAACTTCACCGGAAACCGGTGGCTTACCGACCGCTGCACAGCGGTGGTGAAGAGAGCGGTGTGTGTGTGTGGCCTCCGCGAGGAAAGAAAACCTGGTCTCCCCTGGAGTGCAGCAGAGCAGTCTCCAACGATCCCAGCAGGAAAGTGAGGGGAAAAGATGGCCGCCGCTGTAGAAGCAGAGGGCGGGGCCGAAACACGCGGGAAGCACACACACACGCCCATCCAGGTCACATGGGCCGCTCCACATCTCTCCCGGCCGCCATTACTTAATAATGTAAGCGCCGGAGCCCGCAGCGCGGGAGGTATTAAACATAAATACCCGGGCTCACAGACAAAGTCTGAAGCCCACAGCCGCAGCCCCTGTGTCACACAGGGCGGTCAGCCAGGGTGACCCCAGCACAGGGTACACCACCAGAACCGCGGACCCTAAGGCAACGCGCGGTCTGAGTGTCATAAACACATCAGTGTCAGACACTACCCCCAGGCACACCGGAGACACCGGAGTATCTCAGTGCCGGTCCGGTCTGTAAGCACCATATCATGGGAGGCCTCGGACGGGGGTTCAGCACCAGTCCGGTCTGTAAGCACCATTTAGGGAGGCCTCGGACTGGGCTGGCTCTAGTCCGGTCTGTAAGCACCATTTAGGGAGGCCTCGGACAGAGCTGACTCCAGTCCGGTCTGTAAGCACCATTTAGGGAGGCCTCGGACGGAGCGGAGCTGTGCAAGGCTCCTATCTCCCACTTCTCAGAGCCCCCAGGAGGGATGGGAAGGAGCACGGCAGCGTACCGGGAGACACAGTGTGCCCAGGCACTAGGCCCTCCGGTACCTCGACCTGCATGTTCCCCGAAGGTAAACAGGGAGACTGCCGGAGGTCCCTGACTGGGACCTTCTTTACCTTGTCTTCATACGCCATCACGTAAGCTGTGAGAATGCGATGAGTGCAAGCAAAGCGTGTGGTACCTCCGAGCACACTAAGTTTAAAACTGAGGATGTTCCCTGCGGTAGGGGTTTATAAGCGGAGGGGGCGGTGTCTACAGTTCTTGTAGTACCTAGTGTGGCCTCCGGAGGGCAGTGCCCTAAACCCCATTGTCTGGGTCTCCCATTATGATGATCAGAAAAAGGAGATTTTTGTGTACTCACCGTAAAATCCTTTTCTCTTAGCCTCTAATTGGGGGACACAGCACCCACCCCGTTGCCCTTGTGGGCCTTTTCTACAGTTCACATAGCTTCTCAGCTGTTACATGGTTAACATGTTTGCCTATCACTCGGTTGACTGTTTAACCTTGTGCCTGTTTATTTCCAGGCCTTGTAGTACTGTGAGCCTGTTTAGTTACAGGCCTTGTTATACGATTATTACTTTGTTAACTCTTCACTGTTTTCCACATGCGCCTGCCTAGTTACAGGCCTTGTGGTACTAGTATTACTATGCAAACTCTTAACTGTTTACTAACGTGCCTGTTTGTTTTCAGGCCTTGTTACACTGTTATTACCTTGTTAAGTATATTTTTTACACAGGACGCCTGCGTAGACTTCCTGTGTCAATGTTATTATCTGTTAACTCTCCTACTGCTTTAGCACAAAAACTGGAGAATCACTTCCTGTTCGGGGGTGTAATGCTGCAGAGGAGGAAACATTTAACTCTTTTGCAGATTCTGCCTAGTGTCGCCTCCTAGTGGACAGCAGCATAACACCCACGGTCTGTGTCCCCCAATTAGAGGCTAAGAGAAAAGGATTTTACGGTGAGTACACAAAAATCTCCTTTTCTCCGGACGCTGGATTCCTTTTTCATAAATGGCCAGAAACAGGATCCTTTATGCCAAGTAAAAAGGAAGAGCAGAATGCCAGCGCTGTGCGCCCAAGGGGCTGATTTAGTGTGGATGTAGCCATGTATTTGGTGTGTACACGCAGCAGATCTGCACTATATTAGCAGCTGAGTGTTTGGGCAGCCAAGTCGAGCGACAGGGCCAAGGGGTGAGGTGCACTTACGTCACAGTCGGAGCGGGCGCTTCCTCCGGGGTCTTTGTTGTATTTGGGGCGGAAGATTCTTCGGTAACATTTTGGATTGTGCTACCATTCAAAGCTAGGGAGAAATATAAAGCTAATCAACTGCTGTATGTAATAAAAGCATAGCAAGATCCCTGTATAGACATGAAGGAGGAGGTCACCAGACAACTCTTAACATTAGGAAGATACAAGGACATAATCAGATACAGTAGTGTAGATACATAAGGGTAGAACATGTGTGTTTAGTCACTAAATCAGAAAGAAATCCAATTCAAACAAATACACAGTAACGGATGCCCAGCAAAGATGAAGTCACAATTATCTTGTGCATATATCTCCCATATTGATGACACACGTTTCGCTTTGTTGCTTTCTCAAGTGTAGGTCCCCCTTTGAGAAAGCAATGTAGTGAAACGCATGTTCTACCTCCATATACTGTCTCTTCCTTGATATTACCAGCTTGACCCCAATATCTTGATTGATCCTCCTCACTTCTCCCTCCTCCTACTACTATAGTGGGTGACCTTGCTCCCAATAGAAAATGCCACCAAAGTCCTTAACATGAGTAAGGAGAGTGGTTCATAGAAATCTGGTGGTGTCCTCATTCACGCTGCTTTCTTCTACAAGCGGGGTCCAGGAGCAGTTTGCAGATTTATCTTCATTTTAGGCACTTTGGATTACTACAAAACATGCATCATCCTTCCCTGGTGCACGGATACCTTTGACAATTGATCAAAGATGTTGCAAAATCCATTGTGTCCAGCTCCTAA
>JARQOC010003253.1:0-17684 GCA_033576535.1 Allobates femoralis | reverse complement strand
ATGTTGTGTAACTGATGTAAATCAAGTAGTGTAAGAAATGAATGAGCCGATGGAGTACATTCTGCCAGCCAGGCGGTATCTTGTGGAGGGTGGTAGTGTTACAAAATTTAGTGGCAATCAATTTGTGTATATAGTCCTTTGTTTCTGTGAGTCCATTTTGCTGGTCAATTTCTGGACCTTTTCTGGCAAAGCATGGCATATTGTATCTGGTTTAGTGTAGAAGTGGTGTAACCTATCATCCAAGGCTAATGCAAAAACATAGACCGCCACATATTAGGACTTGCGCCATTGTTGCAGACGTTCATGAACAAACTTTAAGGTAGTAAAAACAAATTATCCAAGTATGTCGTAGAACAACATGTTGACATGTACTGAAATAAAATTATCTGAAGCCATACCCAGAGTCAGATGTGCAAGGGCCCTTGCTAGAGTATGTGCTAATGCTGCTTTTTTGGTGCAAACATTTTCTGCAGGAAAACGCACCATGAAATGCATGCTTTTTTGGTGCGGATTGTGGTCATGCATTTTTTTGACTATAGTCAATGGCTGGAGCTCTACACAATGCAGCAAACAATTGACATGATCATTCTTTGTTTTGACCACAATCTGCTCCTAAACTGCAAGTAAAACATAAGCATCATAGGCACAACACTTCAGAATTCTCATAGACTTTGTTGTGGTAAGAATAGACATGCACGCTTGTGAGTAAAGGTTACACAATAAAAAAAAAAGCATTTGCACACAGCCGTACACTTCTAGTGGACGCACACAACACTTCTAAGTTGCACCTTGTTCTGGAGATGTGCGTCTCCTAAACAATCTGTCATTAGGGTTATGGATATTAAACTAAAGGTATACTTATAAGGGTATTCTACTGATTTAAGAGCCCTTTCACATCAGCGTTTTTTTAAATTTGCGGCAGATGCGGTGAAAAAAACGCATCTGCCGCAATTACCGCATACCGGCTCCACTTGCGGCGCGGTTGCGGTAAACGCAATGCAAAGTATAGGCGTACTGTTGTCCACCTCCGCATCCCCTCCCTCCACCACTGCCTGTAACCTGCACGGATGAAATAAGCCGAGATTATAACACCACAAGCGGTGAGTGCCGTCTCATACTTTCTTATGAGTGCATGGACTTGTTTTCTGAGACTAGTGCAACACTGCTTAGCTCAGTGATGAGTAGGGGTCTGATAGTGGGCCAAGACTAGTGTTCGGGAATCTTGCTTTGGATAAGACATACATTCAATGAAGAAATTGCAGCCTAGTGTTTTGTATTTTTAAAAGTTTTGTTCTGTATGAGGTCTTCTGTCCTGCTACTGTACCACTGCTGCCTATGTTGTCTTTATTCTCTTCCTTAGGCTGAAGGCACACTGTCGTGCATCAAACACGGAGCGTGTTTGATGCACGACAGTGATGCTAGTGTAATGCGTGTTTGTGGGTGTGTGTGGTGCGAGTGTGGTGAGTGTGCCTGTATGTATTGATGTGAGTGTGAGGTGTGAGTGTGTGTGTGGTGCATGTGTTTGTGATGCTGACCGCAAGCAGCATTTGTCGGAGAATTCAAACTTGCTGGCTGTCAAAAGCCGGCGAATTTGAATTTCCCACCATGCGTGTACAGTAATAATCATCATGCCCCGCTGTGACAGCGGTGCAAGATGATTATTATAATGTGCTTTAACACTCATTTCAGCATCTGTCCTTCCTGAGACTGTCCGAGCTCCTGGACACATGCTGAAGTCATAAATGGCCAAATGTCGCGTTCCTGGTGCGGATGAGACTGTGTGATTTATGTGCAGGCATCCGCCCGTGTACAAATCACATATGGCAGTGAATGGGTGTGCACGATCATGCGCAGTCAAGCGCAGCACCGTGTGCTCCCATTATAAACATAGGGGCTTGCGGTGCTGTGGTCACATTGCAGATCTCCTCCGCAGAACGCTGCGCAGGGGAACGCAAATGTGAAGGCAGCCTTAACGCTGTTCACTGACAGGAGCCATCCGCAGGAGTTTAGAAATGAAATTTGCGAATATCGCACCGTGTCCTGTATGGGGGTGAGATTCTCTCGCCCCCATAGACTTGCATTGCGCTCACGCGCATCAGAATTGCGTGCAGTCACAGCATGCTGCGACTGCACTCGCTTCTGACTCGCAATGCGAGTTAGGTGCAGGGGACTCGCACTAGTGTGCCCTGCCTGGGCAACACTGGTCTGACTGCAATGCGAGTTTCCCTCGCCCAGTGTGCCTTCAGCCTTATTTAAATTTTGCACCAGCGCCGTCCTCCTTGCAGGTAGCATTGCGAACATTGATCTCACTGTGGTCTTCAGGAAAATAGGTCCAGTAGCATCACATGTGTAGATTGACCTCCCAGTCATCTGCAGTAGAATGGTGCCAGTGGTGTCACATGAACAGATTGAGGTTTTGCCTCGTCAGAAAGCCGAGATCTAAATCTGCCCATGCATCGGCACAGTTTTCCTAAAGACTGCAAGAGATCAATCTGCACAATAATCACAACAGAAGCAAAGGAGGGGCTAATCTTAATAAATTGGGTCCTTTATGTACCCTTTACATGTGTTCCTCTATAAACCACAGCAAGGAAAGGTCCTGTTTTTTTGTGATCCACCATGTATGTTATCACAGGCTGGTGTGAAAATGATATGACTTCAAACTGGATTTTATTCCTGCTGAAATGTTAATTTCATGACTGTGAAAGTCACCATGTGAGTAATTTATTACAAATGTATAGTCTGATTATTAAAAGTGGGTGACAGCCAGGGCTGTGGAGTCGGAGTCAGTATAAAATACACCAACTCCTAAAATAATATATAATTAATTTGGTACAGTAGCTCAATACAGAATGTGCTGAATACTATTATACTCTATCTAAATATCTTGATTATTGTATCATAACAATGATTAAAAGCCTGATGTCCATATTGTACTACGTATGAGGGAGTCAGTCGGGACATTGATGAGTTGGAGTTGGGGGTTTGGCTTACCGAATCCACAGCCCTAGTGATAACTCCAAAGATGATATTACAGAAAACTGTTATCTAGAAGTAATGCTAAGCAGGTATATGTCCACTAAGAATAGTAGGGCTGGTTACATAAGTAACATGCATGTGACTAATGTGATGGACGTTTGTACAGAGAATTGTAATAATTGACCTTCTATTCCGCTAGTCTCACAAGTAAACCATATATCTCAGTTGTCATATTTAATACCAAATCAGAGTCATGGGAATTTTTCTTTACTGTGTAAGCGTCTTTCCTCATTCAAGCTGCACTTATTATAATATAGGTTTTCCCATAAGTAGCTTCCTGCACAGCCATGCTACAGGCCATGTGCTCCTGCTGAGGACACTTTACCAGCGTAGGAGATGGAAGAAAGAGCCATTAAGAAGGAAAATTCTCAGGTTTGCTTAGTGTTTGGGAGGCTAGACCAGCACTGATCCTAATGCTATATATCCTGCCCATATACCATAATATATACTGATCTACTGTACTTCCTGAAGAAAAAGATTAAAGATTTGCAATAATTGGATATTTCACATCAAGGCCCATGACCTTCAAGTTATGTCACTGCACATTGATTTCCTATGCTTTGCACTCAGAAGGGCAGAGCAAAGATGGCCGGCGCGGGCCTGCCATACTACGTAGGTGCATGATTATGTTGTGTTATGTGGATAATGCAGGACATGTCATTCACATCATCAAAGCCAGGGGACAGTGATCAGGAGCAGAGAGTAGGCAGGCTCCCCAGTGATGACACCCATCGGACCAGACCTTTCTGATTCACATACAGCACAGAAGCAATTAAAATGGTATTTTTGAGCATATACAGGGGAGTCAGTGGATGATATACAAGTTTGTGCTGTAAAGGAGTAGATAAAGGTGGTGGCATTTGCTTACTCAAAAACTGGTGTAACTTTGTCTTTAATTAGGGAAACACTACAATACCAGACAGAGCCTATGGGCAAAAAATGGCCAAGGGATAAAAATCAGACCCTTTGTTTCTACTGCACAGAAGTGCAATGTCAACACAGGACAAAACGAGTCCATCCACATTTTTGTCTTACCCTTATTGTAAACCACTGCAATCAGATACTTTTCTCTAGTCACCTTCCACGACAGCATAGGAGGTAGCCTCGCCACGCCCTAATGGGGACAGGAACACAAGAGAGGTTAAAAGGCCCCTCCCACCTCCCATTAGCCAGTGTTTTTCCTGTCCCCATGGGGCATGGAGAGGTTTCCCTGTGCTGTGGGGTCGGCGACTGCAGCATACCTGAGGGTTTAGCCGGGCAGCGTTGGTCGGGGCTGCGGTCTCCTCCTCCGGCTGCTCCTACCGCGCATTTTTCGCGGTAGGACCGTGCCCTGGTCCTCCGGATCCTCCTTGGAGGTGATGCGGGCCTTGGGCGCCCCGCCGGCGGCCTCTCGGTGCTCCCTGACCCGCCGGCTTCCCCCTGCGCGCTCGCTGTCGCGCCGGCCGGATGTGACGTCACGCGCGTCACTTCCGGGTCACGTGCTTCCCCGGGGGAGTGGCGCTTCCGGTTCCGGCGGTCGGAATCCGGAGGGACAGCGTGCAGGGCGCGCCTCTGCTGCTACTGCAAGCCGGCCTGGGACCCTGCGTGGGGGGAAGGGGCACACTATTGGAGCGGTGGGGCAGGCTTACATCATATAAGCTGCCCTGAAAACGTCAGTAAAGGTGAGCTGTACTATTGTCAGGATGGCTGATCTTGCTGCTGAGACCAGCTCTGCCCCAGCCACAGTGAGTCTGTGCCGAGGGGGGTCCATGTGCCTGTTTACAGGCAGATTCTTATGGCGCCCTCTCTATTTTTTTATAGGGAGAGAAGCCAGCTGTTAAAAAGCCCGGTGGGAAGCGATGCCCTGTCTGTAATAAGAAGTTTTCTTCCCCCTGGGACAAGAAACTCTGCCAGGAGTGTACAGATCATGTAGTTCGGGCCGAACACCCCTCTTTAGTGGAGGAATTACGCTCCATGGTGAAACAGGAGATCCAGGCGTCTTTGGCTTCCCTGACTCCGGCTGCTCCCACCCCGGTCTCAGGTCCTCCGTCTCCAAAGAAACGGAAACGGCAGCAGGACCTGTCTGACTCTGACGCCCAGTTAGACTCAGACTCGGATAATTGGGATGATGGTTCTTCCCCCATGGCCTCTGACCCTAGCAGATTCCTGTTCTCTTCAGAGGATTTGGCGGGGCTCATTAGTGCTGTCCGTAGCACTATGGGTCTGGAGGAGGAACCGGTCCTCCACTCTGTCCAGGATGCTATGTTTGCTGGGCTTCGTCCGGTCAAACCGGTGGGATTTCCTGTCCATCCCAACATTCAGGATCTCATTGTTCAGGAGTGGGAATTTCCTGAAAAAAGGGTTAAAGGTACCCTGAAAAACAGGTTTCCCCTGGAGGACACCCCATTTTCTTGGGATGTCCCCAAGGTGGATGTCCAGGTCACTCGGGTGGCTAAAAAGACCTCGCTCCCTTTCGAGGATACGTCCCAGCTGAGAGATCAGATGGATAGAAAGATTGAGGGGCTGATGAAGCGCTCGTGGGAGGTATCAACATCTACCTTGCAGGCGAATGTTGCTTCCACCTGCGTTTCCAGGTCAATCCTCAGATGGTTGGATCAGCTTGAGTGTCATATCTCCCAGGGTACTCCGAGGGAGGAGATTCTGGAATCCTTGCCTTTGTTAAAAAAGGCGACTGGATTTCTGGCTGACGCCTCTGCTGAATCGGTGCGCATGGCCGCCCGTACGTCCGTCCTTTCCAACTCGGCGCGGCGTGCACTCTGGTTAAAGATGTGGACAGGGGATTCCACATCTAAGACGCGCCTTTGTTCCATTCCCTTTAAGGGGGATTTGGTTTTTGGGCCTGCGCTGGATGACATCCTGGCCAAGGCCTCAGATAAGAAGGCTCTCCCTGAACAACGTATAGCGAAAAAGTCGTTTTTTCGTCCCCAGGTGCCTCAGGCCTCCCAGCCCAGAGGTAAGGGGAAGGGGGGTCGTTGGTCCTACCCGAAGGGTAGAGGGAGGAACATCTTTGTCCCCCCCCAACAGCGTCCTCCACAGGACAAACAGTGACTCGGTGCAGGTAGGGGGAAGACTCTCCGCTTTTCTTCCCATCTGGCGAGGCATTACCAACTGCCAGTGGGTGCTCAACATCTTAGCGGAGGGTCTCTTAATCGAGTTTGTGTCTCCTCCCCCTCCGGTTCTTCGAGTCACTACCCTGCCCTCAAGGGGATCTCAGGATCTCCTGTTTTCCAACCTGCTGGAACTCCTGGCTTCCAACGTCATTTCCAGAGTTCCGGAGTCGGAACGCGGCAGTGGACATTACTCCCGGCTCTTCATGGTGAAGAAGCCGTCAGGGGCGGCCCGGATTATAATAAACCTGAAGCAGCTCAACCAATATGTCCGCTACCGCAGATTCAAAATGGAATCGGTCAGGTCTGTGATCCCCTTGATAGGGCCCCACTTCCAGATGGCCACAATCGATTTGAAGGACGCGTATTTTCATGTGCCGATTCATCCTCGGCACAGGAAATACCTGCGGTTTGCGGTGTCTTGCCGGGGGGAGATCCACCACTTCCAGTTCGACGTTTTGCCTTTCGGCATCTCCTCTGCTCCCCGGATTTTTACGAAAATCATGGGGGAGGTGGTGGCCTTCCTCAGGTTACAGGACATCTGTCTGATTCCATACTTGGACGATCTTCTTCTGATCGCGCCTTCAGAGGAGATCCTCCGGTCGGACGTGGACAGGGTGTTGGGCATTCTTCGGTCGTTGGGGTGGCTCCCCAACCTGTTGAAGTCTCAACTTACCCCCGCCTCGGTCAGGAGATTCCTGGGGGTGCTTCTGGACTCAGACAAACAGGTGACTTTTTTGCCGGAAGATCACAAAACGTCCCTTGTGTCACGTATCTCTTCCCTGAGAGCTCATTGGTCCCCCACGCTCCGGGAAGCCATGTCAGTCCTGGGGTCTATGACGGCTTGCATCCCTTCAGTAATGTGGGCCCAGGCACATTCCAGGTGCCTTCAGGACCACATTCTGGGGCATTGGAATCGCCTCCCCTCCTTCCTCAACAAGAGAGTTTGCTTGTCGGGGAGGGTGGTATCCTCCCTCAGGTGGTGGTTGACCCCGGCGAATCTGGCCAACGGAGTCTCTTGGTCTCGGACTCCTCTGGTTACGGTGACGACGGATGCCAGCCAGCGGGGCTGGGGGGCGGTGGTATCGGGGTCCCCGTTTCAAGGTATCTGGGGTCCTCAGATAAGCTCTCGCTCCTCCAACTTCCGCGAACTCAAAGCGGTAGAGGAAGCTCTTCTGGCGGCACAAGATTTGGTCCGGGGGTCACATGTGTTGGTGTATTCGGACAATGTGACCACTGTGGCCCATCTTCGTCATCAGGGCAGCACCCGGTTTCGCGACCTAAAGGTGATCTCCAGCCGCATCTTCCTCTGGGCCGAGAGGTCTCTCCTGTCTCTCTCGGCGGTCCATCTCAAGGGGGACTTGAACTCTCAGGCGGATTATTTAAGCCGCAGAGATCTCCATCCAGGGGAGTGGAGCCTAGACCAGGCGGTTTTTTGCAGCCTGGTGGTGCGCTGGGGAGCTCCGGAGGTGGATTTATTCGCCTCCAGGCTCAATTGCAAAGTGGGAACATTCTTCTCCCTCAACCCCAGGGACGGAGCCGTTGGGGTGGATGCCTTCTCCCACGCTTGGGCGTTTCATCTAGCCTACGCGTTCCCTCCGCTCCCTCTGCTAGCCAGGGTTCTGCGGAAGATCAGGGACGAGCGGGTCCCGACTATCCTAATTGCCCCGGTCTGGCCAAAGAGAAGCTGGTTCAACCTGATCAGGTCTCTCCGGGTGGACGGTCCTGTGTATCTGGGGAGGACCCAAGCCTCCTCTCACAGGGTCCGTTCTTCCATCCAGCTCCGCAGCGTCTCAGCTTGGCTGCCTGGCTTCTGAGGCCCGAGTGCTGAAGGCCCAGGGCCTTTCCGAGAAAGTTATCGCAACCTTGCAGGATTGCCGTAAGCCAGTCACTAATTCCATCTACAATAAGATTTGGAAAAAGTTCTCCTCCTGGTGTGGGGCCCGGGGTCCGGATCCCTTTGCTCCAAATGTTTCTCAGATTCTGGACTTCTTACAGCAGGGTTGGATCTGGGTCTTAAACCTAGCACCCTTAAAGTCCAGGTGGCTGCCTTGAGTTCTGTGTTTGATGTGAGACTGGCTGATCATCGTTGGATCAAACGTTTCATGGTGGCGGCTTCCAGACGGTGTCCCTGTCGGAGGAGTGTCTTCCCCTCCTGGGATCTGAATATTGTGCTGACGGGCCTGACTCGTTCTCCTTATGAGCCCCTGACAGATTGCTCCATGAGGTCCTTGTCTCATAAGCTCGCTTTCCTGGTGGCTATTACGTCAGCCAGGAGAATTGGTGAACTTCAGGCCTTGTCCATCCGTGAGCCCTATTTGACGGTGCGGGATGACAGCATTGTTTTTCAGTTGGATCCATCGTTTCTGCCGAAAGTGGTGTCGGAGTTTCATCGATCTCAGTCCATCGTTCTGCCATCCTTCTGTCAACATCCTAGATCTACGAAGGAGGTGGAATTCCACTCGCTGGATGTCCGTCGCCTGGTGCTCCACTACCTAGAGGTCACGGCTCCCTGGCGTATTGACCAGAATTTATTCATTCAGCATTTTGGTCGCAACAAGGGCCGGAAGGTGGCTAAAGGCACTATCGCCAATTGGATAAAGAGGGCAATCACGGACGCCTATCTCAGTCAAGGCCTCTCGGCGCCTACGGGTTTTACGGCCCATTCTACCCGAGCCACTTCGGTCTCCTGGGCTGAGCGTGCTGGGGCTTCTCCGGAGCAGCTCTGTAAGGCGGCTACGTGGTCTTCGCTACATACCTTCACCAAGCACTATCGTTTGGATGTGATGGCTGGCAGGGACTTGGCCTTTGGGCGGAAGGTCCTGCAAGCTGTTGTCCCTCCCTGGGTAAGGATTCGTGGGCATTCCTCCTATGCTGTCGTGGAAGGTGACTAGAGAAAATAGAATTATTCTTACCGTTAATTCGGTTTCTAGGAAACCTTCCACGACAGCACTTATTTCCCTCCCTAATTTCCTGGTTTATGGATTTTATGCTTGTTTCTTATGCGTTCTGGGTTCGTTGTAAGACACTGGCTAATGGGAGGTGGGAGGGGCCTTTTAACCTCTCTTGTGTTCCTGTCCCCATTAGGGCGTGGCGAGGCTACCTCCTATGCTGTCGTGGAAGGTTTCCTAGAAACCGAATTAACGGTAAGAATAATTCTATTTTTCCATGGATAAAATAAAAAAGTTTGAAAGAGAAAGGGAAACATCAAAGCATGGGTATTGTGTGGGAAGGGTTAGAAAGGGTCAGTTAGTTTTTGGACTTGGTTAATGCCATCATTTCTATCAATGATTTCTTGGTATGTATTTAAATTTTCCCCCTTCCTCATGTGATGCTCAGACCTCTGACATGAAATGTTGAGTCTTGCAAGATTTTGGACTGTAAAACATAAGCTTTACGTCATGGAGTTCGAAACCTTTTTCCAAAGTGTGGTAATCATTGTGAAATGTTAGCATTCGATGTATGCTGATGAGTGGAACCACTTCCAGAAAACTGACATGGCTTATTTCTGACCTTGCACATGCCCAATGCATACACATGTGGTCGGTATTGTTGGTACCCCTCGTTTAATGAAAGAAAAACCCACAATGGTCACAGAAATAACTTGAATCTTACAAAAGTAATAATAAATAAAAAATCTATGAAAATGAAAAAATGAAAGTCAGACATTGCTTTTCAACCCTGCTTCCACAGAATAAAAAAAAAAAAATTAAAGTTCTATCTTTTTCACGGATTGCATTCATACTTACTATAGTCTATGGATCTGCTCATATGTCTTTTTATTCTTGCTGACACGGTGGTCCACACCATATTATGGAGGCATGTCCAACTTGATATGAGCCTTGGATCAATCTCTTCAATGCAAATCTGTAGGTCAGTGAAAATAATCCGCTACCGTGTGTCGTCTGTTTTTCACTGACTGTTTGATACAAGCAGATTGAGAAACAATCATCATTTTTTTTCACTTGAAAAAAAATGGATGAATTTCTTATCAAACTCCAACAGTAAAAACTGACACGGTGACCAAACGGATGACACACTGATTAGGAACACTGATGACAAATCATTGATGTCTGACTAAGGCGGCCGTCACACGCTTCAATCTTGTGAGCGATATTGTTAGCGATCACGTGCACGCGCGATCACTAACAATATCGTTCACATCGCTGGTGAGCTGTCACACAGACAGGCTCACCAGCGATGTGGAGCAGCGAGATCGCTGGTAACCATGGTACACATCGGGTTACTACCGTGTTTCCCCGAAAGTAAGACCCTGTCTTACATTAATTTTATCTCCAAAAGTCCCACCCTGTCTTACTTTCGGGGGAGGTCTTACATTAGCAAAAAAAAAAAAAATGACTAATTTCCCATTTCAGCCTCCCATAACTTGTGGCAGTTGCGGTGAAAAAAACCACACTTGCCGCACTTCCCGCACAGCACTTGCGGCGCAATTGCGTCACGGCCCCATGCAATGTATGGGCCACTTGCGGTTCACATGCGGTAAGTGCGGCAACCGCGGTTACCGCACTTGCCACAAGTAAACCGCAAGTGGCCTATACATTGCATGGGGCCATGCCGCAATTGCGCCGCAAGTGCGATGCGGCAAGTGCGGTTTTTTCACCGCAACTGCCGTATACACACACACCCATACACACCCATACCCACCCATACACATACAGTACACACACATACCGGTACACACACATACCCACCCATACACATACAGTATACACACACACACCCATGTTTATACAGTACACACGTGTCATTACGGTACCTGTTTTCGCCGGATCACGTTCGTTTTCCTCTGCGGTGCTGGGCGACGATTCTTCAGGGCTGGGCGGCCAATCGCAGGTCGCGCTTGGCGGAGATCGGCGGGGCACAGCAAGTTAGGCTGTGATTAATCCCATGATCTCCGGACCAGCGGCTGCACCAGGGAGAGAAGGAGCCTGGACGGCGGCATACAGTAAGCCTGCGGCAACCTAAAGTGTGGCCCGCGACACCCCCCCCCCCCCGTAGGTGGCCTTACATTTCCCCGCGACCCCCCCGAAAGCGGCCTTACAATCGGGGGGTGCCTTACATTAGAAACCCCTGGGCACCCCCCTACCCTGCCTTACTTTCGGGGGGGTCTTACTTTCGGGGAAACAGGGTAGGCGCCGCGCGGCGCTTAGTAACCCGACGTGTACCATAGTTACCATCTCCCAGCATAGGCTCTGCCGCTGGGAGATCATTCATCGTGGTGTCACACACCACGATGATGCAGATTGATCAAGCGATTATCGCTTTATTTGAGCTCCGGCTCACAAATCTGCGATCAAACAATCAAGCACGCAGCGACGCACAGACGATATCGCTTGAGCGATCAAAAAGCAGATAGCTTAAGCGATATCGTTCAAGAAATTGAAGCGTGTGAAGGCCGCCTAAGGCTGCTTTCACACTGGCGTTTTTGCCAAAATACGGCAGATGCGGCAGATTTACTGCATCTGCCGCCTAACGGCTGCACTTGCGGCACACTTTCGGCAAGCCCCATGCATAGTCTATGGGGCTTGCGGTAAGGTGCGGCAAATGCGGTTGCGACACATGTGGCAGTTGCGGCCCTGAAAAAAAATGCAACTGCCGCAACCGCACTTGCTGCACCTTGCGCACCTTACCGCAAGCCCCATATACAATGCATGGGGATTGACGCAAGTGTGGCCGTTAGGTGGCAGATGCGTTTTTTTGTTCGGATCCGGGCAAAAACGCCAGTGTTAAAGGGGCCTAAGTCCATACATAACTACACCTGCTCTAGGCTTGTGTGACAACAGGTTTTGTCAAAAGTCCTTTTTTCATCATATAGTATGCAACCTCTCACAGCCAATCGGATAGCTTACAGACAGCACATTGACCAACATTGCTAAAAACCAGGGCTGTGGAGTCAGAGTTGGAGTTGTTTTAAAATGGAATGACTCCTAAAATATATAATAAATTAGGTACAGAAGTTCAACACAGAATGTGCTGAATATTTTTATTAATTATTATTATGTTCTATTTAAATATTTTCATTATTGTATCATAATAATGATTAAATGCCTGATGTTCACATTGTACTACAATAAATGTATCACTTAAACATGAGCCACATATGAGGGAGTCAGAGTCAGGGAAATTAAGGAGTCTGAGTCAGTGATTTGGCTTACAGACTCCACAGTCCTGCTACAAAGGGCTAATCAGCTGACAGTAATTTCACTTGCATCAAGAGTCTATGTGATAAATATTTGCACCAGGCACTAGTCTCTACTGTTTTTTAAATTAGATTGGCCCATTTAAGTGTATGGGTGTGCAAAAAAAATGGATCCTATGGCTCATTCTGATTGCATTGCAAGTGTTTTTACCGATAAATTACAGTTATTATTATCATAGTAACTTGGGTGTTATCTTGAAGTTTTTTAAAATGTTGATGTATGAAAAAGGATTCTATGTGGATTTCAGCTGGCTGCAGATACAGACATATAGATGGATGACAATACACATGAAAATCATTTTTTCTGGATGAAAAACAATTTTTTCATAAGTACTCCAGGGATCCCGACAACGATACGACCTGGTAGGGATCGCTGGAACGTCGCTATGTGGTCGCTGGTGAGATGTCAAACAGTCAGATCTACTCAACCTGTATAACAACCTCGGCGGTCGTTGGGATCCTGTCACACAGCAGCTAGTCTGACAACTCAGACCTACGTGGCTGAGATCTGAGTCACCAACGAGGTCGTTGTTAAGGCGTCAAACACACAGATGCATGCTGGCCAGCGGGAGCCCGTTGATCAAAAAATGGTCCAGGCCATTTCGACACGATTGGCGATCACAGCGGGGGCCCGGTCGCTGCTACGTGCCAAACATGGCGAGATCGCTGGCAAGGTTGCTGTTGCGTCACAAAACCTGTGACGCAGCAGCAATCTCGCTATGTGTAATGGGGTCTTTAGACATACATATTCGTCTACATATAAAATCATACAAGTGTATATGTAAACAGCCCTGAAAGATAAAATAAAATGTTCTCATATACAAATATATAATGTCTCTACTGCTTTTCACCCAGTATTTTCTGACATATTGCTGACAAGTAGGAAATTACTGGATAACACCTGAGACCTTTGGATGTAACAGGGCTTTGGTTTCCTTTTTCATGAACAAGCAGAAAGGAAGTCTTTGTGACATTTGCGGAACATACACAATGTCCTGTGATGTTCATATCTGAAGAACAGCTCGTCACATTGGGAATTAATGCCTCATTCAGATATCTGAGTTTGTCACATAAGTGAAAAAAAACCTTATTTTTAATCAATGTTGTAGATCAGATTTTCATCAGTGTGCCATGAGTGGCTTCATTTATGATTTGTTAAGAGCAGGTTCTGGTGAAAGAATAAGCGCAGATAGGGTCTTATCTTCACAAATAGATTGTAACTTGGTTTAAGAGTCAAGATTTGCATTAAGAGCATCATGTCAGCTCTCCCTACCCCTCTACTGTACTGTACCCCCGTCCCTGTGTAGATACAGTACAGTACTACTAATACTCACTATTTCTAATGCATGCGCATGAGCCATTAATTGCAGTCTTTCCCTCACTTCCGGATTCACCGCGCTCTAAACTTGGAACTGTTGGTTTTGGGTTGTAGAACGAATCATCTGCATTTCAATTATTTCTTTTGGGAAAATCTGCTTTGATATACAAGTGCTGTGGATTACAAGTACATTCCGGGAACAAATTATGCTGAGTACGAGGATGGTCAATATGTGATGAACTAAAAGTTCTCTTGATGTTCCTTGGGCAGCATGGAGGATACATGAAGTAACTATGATTTTTATGTGAATGGGACAGCCAGAATAGGACTCAAACTGGATCAAAAAAGTTGGCTAATGAGAACATCTTTGCAACCTGGACCCAAGAATATAGTTATGGAAAGTTTAGTTAATCCCACTAAAGTTCTCCTTCCAACCCTCCACATTGAGCTTGGACTAATGAACCAGTTTGTAAAAGCACTACTGAAAAAAGGAGAGACATTTAGGTTTATGTATACAAGGTTTCAAGGACTGTCTAAAGCAAAACTGAAGAAAGCCATTTTTGTGAGTCTGAATATTTGAAAACTCATGAAGGACGATGTGTTTGAGACAAAAATGAAAGCTGTTGAGAATAGGGCTGGGTCATTCCATGTCAAGTGATCCAAAAATGAATATTTTTTTTCCCTGACGTCCTCAGATTTAAAAAAAAATTTTTCTATCTGAAGAACAACTTTATCTAATTACAAAAAAAAAGTTTTGAATTTTTTTCTTTATCTGTTAATTTTTTACAGATTTTTAAAGTTTTAAAAAAGTGCGAATTTTGGCCTGGTATGGCTTTACATTTTCTATCATATCTCGGGCTAGAAATAAGATAGAGAAACAAAATAAACACCAATCTACTCAGAACTGTCCAGGCTTTCATCAGATATGTCACAAGAGGATATTTGTTAATATTTTACCCATGTGATCGCAAGCGCAAAACTTTAAAATGCATTTCCGAAAAATCGGCGCGCTTTAAATATTTTAAAAACTGCTCATGTGTCTGCTATGCTCTTAGCCACATCTGTACCAAATTTCAAGTTGGGATCGCAATGGGATCATATTTTAACATATTTTACTAGTAAGAGCGTCAATGGGTCATTCCATATCAAGTGATCTAAATATGAATATTTTTTTTTACCTGACGTCTTTAGATTTTTTTTTTTTTTTCCTTTATGAAGTACTACTTTAGTTAATTACAAATTAAAAGTTTGGAATTTTTTTCTTCATCAGTTAATTTTTTACAGATTTTTAAAGTTTAAAAAAAGGGTGAATTTTGGCCTGGTACGACTTTAAATTTTTTTATCTCAGGCTAGAAATAAGATAATGAAGTGGGAGAGGCATCATTTTACTCAGAACGGTAACAGCTTTCATTTGAGATGTTACAAGACTATGTTTCTTTATATCAAATTCAAACTATTGACGGGCAATTGTGAAAAAATGACTGATTGTGTTCTTGGTGACTTTTGAATTGACACTATAATAGTTAAATATTTTGCACTTAGGTCCAATGAATGCGTCCATGGGGTCAAGCTGGGACAGAGTCATCACAAATTAGCCTTATTTGCAGATGACCTGCTACTTTACATCTCCCAGCCCCTGGTCTCCATCCCTTCGGTCTTAATGGAGTTTGAACGGTTCGGACAATTGAGCAACTTTAAAATGAATTGCTCCAAAACCGAGGCCCTCAATATTTCTTTGCCTGGAGAATTGGTTTCTCATCTATCTAAACAGTTCCCATTTAAATGGAAAGTAGAAGCCATTAAGTACTTGGGAGTCCTTATACCAAAAGATCTTAAACAAATATTCAATTTAAATTATCAACCCCTTTTGACTAACGCGGAATCGGCATTTACCTCCTATAGACAATTAAAGCTATCCTGGTTCGGGAGAATAAACGTAGTCAAGATGGATGTCTTGCCCCGACTCTTATATACTTTTCAGACAGTTCCTGTTCTATTGGATAGAGGTTTCCTCTCCAAAATGCAATCTATGATCCTTAGATTTGTCTGGGGGGGCAAGAGGTCCAGATTGCGAATGAATATCCTATCCTTGCCCGAGACCAGAGGAGGGGTTGGACTACCCAACATACGAGCGTACTTTGAGGCTTCCTCTCTTGTTAGAGCTCTAGATTGGCATTATCATGCATCCTCCAAGAAATGGGTAGGGGTGGAGCAAGAGGGTTTGGGGATTCCGCTGAAACACCTGCTTTGGATTTCCCCTAAAGACTCCACAGACCTAGTACCTTTGACAGACATGACCAGAAACACCTTGAAGGTATGGCACCTAGTGACGAAAACCCTCCGCTTAAACGACAGACTTAGCCCTTTGACTCCCCTTTTTTCCAACCCATCTTTCCCACCCAGATTTGACAGGCAGAGATTTTTATGTTGGCGGATTGTGGATGACACCCGAGTAGGACAGACTCTGTCCAGTGGTGGTTTGCCCCCGATGGCAGAGCTACAACTCAAAGAACCTACGAGACCTCTTAAGTGATTCGAATTTCTCCAATACAGAGCATAATTATATTCAGCTGACCACTCTTGCAGGGTAAGATTGACGCCCAACGTATTGGAGAGGTTATTCCAACTGGAGGCTCCACCGAGGCGCAAAATATCAGTTCTATACCAGGCCTTAGGGTCCATGAGAGAGCAGGGCACCCTTTACTTCCAACGTGCTTGGGAGAGGGAATTGGGGTGTAGCATTTCAGAAGCTAATTGGCAGAAATGCTTTATATTTACTCACTCACTAGCTAGCGCTTGTTCTGCACAAGAAAGAAGCTATAAGCTGCTCACTAGATGTTACTTTTGCCCGACGACACTCCGGAACATGTTCCCTGGAACCCCTGATACCTGCTGGCGCTGTGGGGAAGAGAAGGGTACAATGATACACATTTGGTGGAGTTGTGGGGAAATCCGGCGGTTCTGGTCTGAGGTTTTCAATGCATACGCCCGGATAACAGGTAAACAAGCCGAATGCTGCCCAGAATCGGCAATGTTATCCATTTTTCCAGGTCCTATTGGGCTACAGAAGAGGGATATTCTCCGCTTTTGCATCTCGGCTGCTCGTGCTGTGATCCCGATGTTCTGGAAATCAAGCCGGGCTCCATCTCTACTTGATTGGTTCAAAGAATTGATGGACACATATCGAATGGAGGAGCTCGCAGCTGATGCGTCGGGATCTCGGAACAAATTCTTAGGGATTTGGGTTGAATGGATTCTTTTTCACGACTCTGCAGAATTTAGGAGTATCTTTTTCAGCACAGATAATATGGCTCGACCTCTGGCTGATGGGGAGCCAGTGGGATGAGTACCCTTTCTCCTTCCCATACCTCACCCGTCCCCCCCCCCCCCTCCTTTTTTTCTTTTTTTCTTACGTGGCTTTTCTTTCCCAGTATAACTTTTTCTAATGGTTTTTGTTTCTCTTCTCTCTCTCTCTTCCTTTCTATCTCTCTTTTCTTCCCATCTGATACATTCAGTCTAGGTATTTCCTTTCTACGCCTATACCTTCAGAATTCTAGTGAACATTAGACAGGTATCGAAAACTCTGAGCTGTGAGTAGATCATTAATATTTCGGCCTTCCTTTCCGGTACACCAGTCGATAGACTATTCCAACTAGGCCTCAACGGGTAATGACCCACTTACGTGGTCAACCTGTTAGAAGGGGCCAAGTGATAAAAATCATTCTGCTGGGGCTGCTTGTCCCCTTGACATCAGAACATCTCAAAACCCTGAGAAAGGTTGTATACTTGAGTGTTTGGAATTATATTTAGATTGTAGTATATATTGCACCAGAGATAAGCGCAAAAGTAAATTTGCAGCTTATCTTAAAGTTACTAATAACTTTGTGAATTCTCTTTTTGTATATTTTATATGTCTCAAGATTTTGTTAAAAGATTGAATGTATGTCTTTCATATGTTTTTTCAAAATTTAATAAAAATGAGATTAACCATAGTTAAATA
>JARQOC010003252.1:0-17693 GCA_033576535.1 Allobates femoralis | reverse complement strand
ACACCCCCAAAGTGGTATTACAGCCCCAGTAGTATATACAGCCCCAGTGGTATATACAGCCCCAGTGGGTATTTATGGGGACGAAACCCCCCCAGTAGTTTATACCCCCCCAGTGGTATATACAGTCCCGGGGTTTAAGAATAGAGGCACCCCCAGTAGTATATACAGCCCCAGTGGTTTTATACAGCCCCAGTGGGTAGTATACGGGGCCCCCAGCAGTTATACAGCCCCATTTGGTATATACAGCCCCAGTGGTAGTATACGGGGCCCCCCAGCATTATATACAGCCCCAGTGGTATATACAGCCCCAGTGGTAGTATATACAGCCCCAGTGGTATATACAGCCCCAGTGGTAGTATACAGGGCCCCAGAGGTATATACAGCCCCAGTGGTAGTATATACAGCCCCAGTGGTATATACAGCCCCAGTGGTAGTATACAGGGCCCCAGCAGTGGTATATACAGGGCCCCAGCAGGGCCCCCCTCATATTTTGGTGCCCCCACCTCACAGGATGGCCCCCCCCACATGCAGCGCTGCGCATATACATTACCAGGATATCAGCTGTCACCCTCCGGTGGCGCATCGCGGCTCCTGGGCTCCGTGCTCCATCTTCCTCTGTGTCTTCCTGCTTTGTGGCCGCCGGGCTCATCGCGAAAACGTCATCGCGACGCCGGCCGGTCACGTGACAAGCAGGAAGACACAGAGGAAGATGGAGCCCGGAGCCCGGAGCCCAGGAGCCGCGATCCGCCACTGGAGGGTGACAGCTGATATCCTGGTAATGTATATGCGCAGCGCTGCATGCGGGGGGGGCCATCCTGTGAGGTGGGGGCGCCAAAATATGAGGGGGGCTGTATGACTCGCGTATAAGCCGAGGGGGGGACTTTTCAGCCCAATTTTTGGGCTGAAAAACTCGGCTTATACGCGAGTATATACGGTACACTTTTGCGCCATTTTCCGTGACCCGCAGTGTTCTCATTTTTCGGGATCTGGGGCTGTGTGATGGATTATTTTTTGCGGCTTGAGCTGTCGTTTCTAATGATAACATTTTCAGGAAGATCTGCTGTTTTGATCGCCCATTATTGCAATTTATCGTAATGTTGCCGCGACCAAAAACACATAATTTTGGTGTTTGGACTTTTTTTTTCCATTATGCAGTTTACAGATCTGATTAATTGAGTTTATATTGTGATAGATCGGGCGAATCTGAATGCGGCGATACCAAATATGTGTATTTTTTAAATTCCTTTAATAATTTTTTTTTCAATGAGGCAAAAGGGGGGGTGATTTGAACTTTTAGTTTTTTTTTTTCATATTTGGAAAAACTTGATTATCTTTTTTTGTTTTTAAATCATTGCTGTCAGTGACTGACAGCGCCATCCAGAGCACCACGGCACATATCGTCCCATTCCCTGTCGGTATTGGTAACTCCACTGTTACTTTGACAGCCCGGGGTCCTGTGATGACCTCAGAAGCTATCTGCAATCACTTCCTGTGTATGGCAGGCGAGCGCCGGCATGCACATGAAGTGATCATTTCTGCTATATAGAGAGGTGCTGAAGCATGTCTCTACATAGCAGAAATGATCGGACTGTGCAGCACCGAGGTCCCCTAGTGGGTCATGTAAAATAAAAAAATAAAGAAAAATGTTTTTACAAATATGAACCCCCCCTTTTGCCCCCCTTAAAAATAATAGTATTAAAAATACAAAAAGACACATATTTGGTATCGCTGCATGGCCGATCTAACAAAATATAAAATCAATTAAACAGATCGCTGAACTGTATAACAGAAAAAAGCTCAAAAGACAAAATTATGTCTTATGTTTTTATTTGATCGCCGCACCATTGCAATAAAATGCAATAACAAGGGATCAAAAGATCCCTTTATCCAAAAATTGTATCATTAGAAACATCAACTCAAGACGCAAAAAATAAGCCTTCACACAGCCCCAGATCCCAATAAATCAGAATGATACGGATCATGGAAAATGGCGACAAAAGTGCACTTCTTTTTCTTTAACCCTAGAAGGTGTAACCTCGGCCTTTTACACCCGGCAAATTATTTTATTTCCTATTTTGTGCAAAATTCCTATTCCTATTAGTTGGAATTTGGAGACTCCAGGTTTTCCTCAAGTATGTTGTTGGTAATATCCAGTTGTTTATATCATTTTATGTGATGGCATTTTGATATAACAATGCTTTTTTGGGAGCCCCATATATGTCACGCATTCTCGGGTTAAAAATGTCAGATGAACTCGCACCAACCCTAGGCATCATACCGACATGTCAGATTTACCATATTGTAAACATGGTGAATTAAAAAAATCAATACCAAACTTGTAATTGCACTTTTATTGCAATTACACTGCAGTTGGAATTTATTCCCATTTTCCTGTAGATTTCTTGGTAAAATAAATGATTTTATTCAAAAGTGCAACTCATCCCGCAAAAAACAAGCCCTCATATGTCTATATATTTTTTTTTATCCAATAATGTTTATTGAAAGTTATCACATACAACTAACAACAAAACCAAGTAACAGGGTAAAGACAAATACACGTCTCATCACAGAACTGAGGGGGTGGGGTGGGGTGGAGGGGGGGCAAGAATTGGACAGAATAAGATCTACAATGATACCCCGGGTGGTAGCGAAGTAGATGAGTTAAGGTCAAGTATTATTGTAAAACCGGTACAGCTGAAGGGTGTGCTTTCCAGCCTGACCAGGAGGCAAGGACACGGTCTCTAGAGGTAGTGTCAAGAGAAAGGTAGTATTCATGGTGAAAAAACATATTAAGTCTCTCCACGACATCCCCAAATGAGGGGGTGAGGTGGGAACGCCATTTTGTTGCTATACTAAGTCTAGTGGCCGTTAAAAAGTTCAAAACTATACTTGTGAAATCTCGTGGAAGGGAGTCTATACCAACGTTTAAGACTGCTAATTGAGGTAGGAGCTGGAGATCAAGACCCGTTACCGTTTTCAGTAAGTTGGCTACTACAGCCCAAAAGGGGGCAATTTTTGGGCAGAACCACCACATATGGACCAGCAATCCCACCTCACTACATTGCCGCCAACACAAGGGTGACTGACTGGAAGACATGGAGGCCAGGCGTAGTGGGGGACAATACCACCTCAAATGTACCTTTTTCAGTGCCTCCAGATGTTTAATGCACCTAGAAGCTTTCTGGACTGCCCTCATTCCAGCCTGCCATTCCTCTACTGAGGCCTGAAATTTTAAATCTTCCTCCCAGCGCCTCATATAACTAGGCCTGGTAGGGAACAGAACATTATTACTACATTTATAAACACCAGTGAGAGCTTTAGTACTCAAAGGAGAGATGAAGAACCTCTGATAGAAGGAGGGGTCAGCAGGAGTCCCAGAAGAAATATGGCACTCAGACACATTGAAAAAATGTGATATTTGGGCATATTGGAAGTGTTTGCCACTCCCAGGAATAGCTCACATAATTTGGCAAAGGGGATCAGCTCACTCTTGCGGGTTATATCGGCTAAAGTCGAGTTCCCAGCTAGTTCCCAAGATTTAAGGTTTAAATACGGGATATGGAAAGTAAGAGCCCTGATGCCGATGTCCTTGGGAAAGAGGGAAATGCAGTCTGCCACCACCTCTCTCCAATGTGTTAACAACGTCTGCATGGTAGGCAATGTCAACTTCAAGGTTGTAGGGCATACGGACTCTGCCGCCAACAGGTGACGGGACTCCATGTGCACCTAGCCCAGGGACCGGTCCTCAGACCACCATTGTTTCGTCTCTTGTAGAATCCTGGCTTTGTAGTATCTGGCAATGCTAGGGACACCCATACCTGCCTGAGCATAAGGTAAATACATTATATTCCTAGTCACTCTGGGTCTTTTATTCGCCCATACATATCTATTAACTACCCGTTGGATCTGGTTTAACAGCCGTGATGGAATGGCCATAGGGAGGTTTCTAAAAAGGTACAACATTTTTGGGAGAAGGAGCATTTTGAAAGCATGAATATGTGCTATCCAAGATAAAGCTGAAAGTGGGTGCTTAGAAATTTCTCTGGTCAGGGTGGAGAGAAGAGTCTCTACGTTGCAAGAAATCAGACGGTGTGTTGGGGTCAAGGTAATCCCTAAGTAAGGGATGCCATCGTCTAGTCATTTAAAGGGAAATTTTAATGTTAACTTCTCCCTAAGTGCAGTAGGTATTGAGATGGGGAATACAAGGGATTTCACTGCATTCAGCTATAGTGTGAGAAGCTTGAAAAAAGGGACAAAGTCGACATAACCGTCATAAGGGATTTTTTTATATTGGTATATACTATGATGATATCGTCCGCATATAATCCTATGGTATGGGTGTCCGGACCTACTTGGAGACCAGTGATATCAGGGTGGGACCTGATTGCTTCCGCTAGAGGTTTGATTACCAACGAAAAAATTATAGACGACAGGGGGCAACCCTGACGGGTCCCATTGGTTATCTTAAAGTTAGATGACAGGAACCCCGAGGATAGTACTTTAGCATTTGGGTTGAAGTACAGAGCCAATATGATGGCAAGAATAGGGTCTAAAAATCCAAAGCTCTCTAGCACAGAGCCCAGGTATCCCCAGTGCACCCTATCAAAGGCTTTCTCAGAGCGCACTGGGGACCCTAGACCTCTCCACCACCCTAATGAGATTTATAAATCTCCTCATGCCATCTTTGGTCTGTCTCCCCGCCATGAAACCAACCTGATCCGCATTGATCAATGACAGGATGATCTGCAGGAGTCTTGCCGCTAATAATTTAGAGAATATTTTTACATCACAATTAAAGAAAGATATGGGACGATAGCTCCCAGGGTCATCCGCCGGTTTACCAGGTTTAGGTATGGTGACAATGGTGGCTTCCAGGTTTTGTGGGGAAATAGAACCAGAGTTTTGCCAGTAATTACAAACTCTCAGCAGGAAAGGCTTCAATACCGAGGAAAATAACCTATAATAATCATTGACAAGACCGTCAGGGCCAGGGGCTGAGTGCTGCTTAGTGTTCTTAATGACGGTGCCAATTTCAGTCAAAGAAATAGGGAAGTTCAGGGCGGAGATTTGTTCAGGGTTAAGGCTGGGGAGAGCAAGACTATTAAGACATTTTTGAATCTCTTCTAGAAAGGGGGGAGGATTGGAGGGATCATTTTTGATATTATATAGTTGAGAATAATAGTGAGCAAAAACATTTGCGATGGCAATAAGGTTACGTTGCAAGATACCAGTATGATCTCGTAAAGCTTCTATTTGAGATGGAATTTCTTTCTTTTTAATGTGTTTGGAGAGCTCGCTCCGCCTGTCCATGGATAAACGCCGACTTTGTTTTCCTTAGATTCCTCTCATGCTGAGCTAGCAAAAAGGTGTGGATTTGGATGTGGGTTTGAATTTGTTGTTTCGAGCAGAGGGGGAGGGATTGTTTTTGGTAATCCTCTCTAAAGTTTGTAAAAGGGAAACCAGCTCCGTCGTAGTCCACTCTTTCTCTTTCTGCAGGAATATGCCACGTATAAAGGCATTTATGGGATTCCCAGAGGGTCTTGTCTATACCTCAGAATTGTCATTAATACAGAAGAAATAATAAAGTCGATACTTGCTCTACAACTTGCCGACTAAACAAAAAATCTAGGTTCAATCTCCAACTCCCCCTATGTCCCATAAAATTGTGGGAGATAGCAATTCAGGGTAGGCTGGATGGTGTTACAATCCACTGTTTGGCAACTCAATCTGCAGGTGCCAGCCACTAAAGTGTTAATGTATTTTTAACTATTAAGTCCATGATGGATAGGGCAGGAGTGCTGAAAAGATGAAATTCTGCAGAGAGTATTGTGTCAGGAAGCCAGGGGTTAATGTGGACACTTTCACAGCCCCTGCACACAGTTCAGTTACAGCCAGCTACTCAGTTAACCCAAGCAATTTTAGACTTTTCAGAGGGGGAACACTGCCAGCCTGTCTCAGTCACATAGGGAGATGGAGCAAAGGGTTAATCCTCTGCTTTCCCCTTTGGGCTCTTATCACCTCCTGTGTAGTATCCTGGGTTATCACCTGGTCCCTCTAATATGTTAGGGTCCCTCCAGTGAATTCAGTGCCCCAAGGTGTAGATTGTAGGGGGAAAGGCCCTGCTCCTGTGCCCCTGTGCACTTATCCGCTCCTGCGGCTCTTCTGATGGCTGGGCCGGTGTTATGGCATCAAGTCCCTGCGATACACAGGGTTCTTCCCGCCGGTTCAGGCTGTAATCACCCGTCCCCCACCTGCGGTGCACTCCGGAGCGCAATTACCGCACCGCCGGCGTATCACGCCCGCCGCTGTAGTTGCTCCCGCCGCTCCTACCCGCTAAGTGCAGGGTTTACTCACAGGGCTCCGGCGGGGCATTCTGTGTCTGGCATCTCGGCAGATGTCCTCCTGGGTGGTCGCCTAGGGAGCACCAGACTCCCAGGCGAGGCGGGCAGATCAGTCCACAGGGTCCAGGTAGGCGCTCAGGCCTCTTCAGCAGCGCGGCCACGTGCAGGATGGGGGGGCAGTGGTATAGAGGGTTGAAACTCAGTCCTGTCCTCACTTTAGGACAAAAATGGGTCCTGATCTGTGCTCAGGGGTGGTGTGGCTCTCAACCTGGGATCCTGTGGGTGATATCCGCCGTAGTATTAGGGCAGGATGTCAAGGATGGTGCAGCCGGCAGCAGGAGCAGTCTCATGCACGTCCTTCCTGAATCACGGCCATCTTGGATCTCACGTTTGATTCTTCTTCACCAAATTTTGGCCATTATGCCAAGTGTCATACAATCATAGAATGCTAAAGTTGGAAGGGACCTCCTGGGTCAACTGATCCAACCCTCAACTTAAAGCAGGAGTCACTAAATCATCCCAGACAGATGTCTGTTCAGCCTCTGTATGATGACTTCCATTAAAGGGGACCTCCCCACCTTCTAATCTCTTCCTAGTATTGCCTGAATGTAACCTGAACTTCATTATTTTGTTTTAGCTAAGCAGGAAATTTGGTGTTCTCTATGGACAAATGGAGAACTGAGGACCACCTTAAAGATGTTCCTTTGAGGACAATATTGTGTCTTTTTTTTAATTTACCGTAACTTGAATACATGCAATTAGTGTCAAAAATATCATTTTTGCATTTGAGTTTCATTAAAACCTTTGTACCATTTAGCTTCAACATGAGTTAACTGAGACGTGAAGGTCTGATGGGAGAGTTTAACTCTTTTGTCATTTACTGAGCTGTTCTCAGCTGATTTATGACCAAAGACCACATCAAAGTTGAATACGCGTAGAAATAAAGGGCTTGTAAAAGCCAAACCGTGAAAATGTTTTAATGACACCAGATTGTAAAAGTTATTTTGAGACCCAAATTCATGAATTTAAGTTAAAAAAACCTGTCCCCAGAGCTGTACAACTCTATTAATCAAACTTGATTTTGACTTATTTAAATTAAACTGACAACAAGGTGTTGTAGACCGACTTTAGGATCCGAGTATGTATTTTCTTTCAATAGGGAATAACTTCAGCTCTTGGTTCAGATTTAAGTAATTATTTTTCCTCTATTAAATTTATGAGATCAGAGCTGACATTGCCCAGCAAAAGCTGGAGTCGGCTATGTAACAGATTGCCAGTTGGTGAAATATGATTCATTACTTTAGAGACACTTTCATTGCTCTAGGGACAGATTTACACCATTTCAGCTTATTGTGCATGGCCATTCATAAAGCTTCAGACAAATGCACGGTCCTACTCTGTACGCTTACAATATATGGGCTATGGCTTAACTGTTAAACTGTTAACAGAGGCTAGAAATACTTCTAAAAGAAAAATAATATTCAACTCTTATAATAAGAATCACCCACTGCTCCAGTGCTGCAATTCCAATAGTGTCTGTCTGGACCAGAAATGATAATGGCCTGACTACCAGTCTCCTGACCCCTGAGGCCATTGACTGGTGACTAGTGGTTGGGACACCATAGCTTCCTATCCTATTAGAAATTATTGAAGTGCCAGTGGAGATTCTAGTGGTAAGTATTGCTTGTAACCCTCCTTTCTGTTCCTTCTAGAAATTTGCAAAGAAAACGCTTAAAGTATTTTCAATTAAATATATGATGAGCACAGGGAGAGGGGTACTCGGACACCGGGATGGGTTGATGGCTGTGACGGGGAATCACGGGTCGTTGGGTTCCCGGTTCCGTGTCCTGGCTGTCATTTGTTTGGTGGGGGAAATATTTGCAAGGATTAATAGTCCGTCACGCCACCTGTGGACCCTGGAAATGTTGGTACCAGCGCTGCGGGCAGGCCACTGAGGTGATGGGATGCAGCTAAGTGTAGTACAGCTCCCACAGGTGGAGCTTTACCTCAGGGCAGCGATGATGGATGAGGGGAGTAGTTGTTCTTACCCCTCTGAGGATGCTGAGGCCCTCCAGGCACCGGCGGGGAGATTTCAGCTTCAACGTCCTATTACTGGTAACGGCAGATGTCAAAACATACACGGTACAGTCTGGAAGAACGGGGATGTAACTGCAGGTTCAGGGACTCCATTTGGAGTCTGAAGATGTTCCTTTCTTATTATCTTTCGAGGCCTAAGTTTATCTTCCTCTCTGTCTTTAACCACCTTTGCAGAGCTCTCTCGCCAGTCCCCTGGTCTTGTACGGTTAGGTACAGGTTATCCTTGACCGGTACGGACAGCAGCAGCAGGAACGCACTATCTCTCCCGCCACCAGAATACCGGACCATTACCTTCGTAGTCTTGGACCGATTATGGGCCTGAGGAGTGAGGTATCGTCTTGTGGTGCCTACGGCTATCCGGTTCTTGAGGGCCCACGGCTAAACCAGCCGGCTCCAACCGGTGCTGGTTCATCCCCTTCTGTCCCAGGACACCCTCCTGGAGATGGGTGATCCCTCTGTCACTCAGCGTCCTAACTGACTGCCTTCCCGAAACTGTCTGACTATAACTCTCCTCACTTCTTGGTTTTCCCACTCTAACCTAGGCTAACCTAGGCTCCACCCCATGGGACTTACTGTATATCAGTTCCCCCTATTTTAAGGTGACCTAGTGTTGGGTGCTAATACAGACTCTATAAGCACAATCCCAAACCCTTAGCTATGGAGGCACTACACCTTCTATTTGGGGTGCAGTACCTCCCTGTGGCGACTAGCCATAGGGGCGCCACATATAGCAGTTCTTTCAGTTATCATATTTAATTCCGTACTTTTCTAATTATCCACCAAACCTTTGATTCAGAAGTAGTCATACATGTACAGGCCATGTACAGTGGGGGAAATAAGTATTTGATCCCTTGCTGATTTTGTAATTTTGCCCACTGACAAAGACATGAACAGTCTATAATTTTAAGGGTAGGTTAATTTTAACAGTGAGAGAAAGAATATTAAAAATAAAATTCAGAAAATCACATTGTGTAAATTATATAATTATATATTGCAATTATATATTTGCATTTTGCAGAGGGAAATAAGTATTTGAACCCCTATCAACCATGAAAAGTTTTGACTCCTACAGACAAGTTAGATGCTACTAATAAATACTTTACCTGCATTACAGACAGCTGTCTTATAATTAATATAATCACTGCAAAGGAAGCAAGCGCAATAGGGTCTTATCATATTAAAGGCAGAGTGGCTCAGAAGCCGTAATAATCACTGCTCACCTTTTTAGGTTGTGTAGCACACAACCAGCATAAGGAACACATAACAGAGGCTGCTGCAGGACCCACACCTCCACGTGCAATGTGGTAGATAATCCAAGGATTCAAAGGGACAATGTGTTTATCGGTCCACGCTGCCACAGAAGACACATAGCCAATAGCTTCAAGTTACTTCAGGTTTATTGGATCTATCCGATGCATTTCAGAGCCTGCTATGCTCCTTCATCAGGGAACACATGGGGACCACATACCCTGATGAAGGAGCATAGCAGGCTCTGAAACGCATCAGTGGATCCGATAAACCTGAAGTAACTTGAAGCTATTGGCTACATGTCTTCTGTGGCAGCACGGACGGGTAACACATTGTCCCTTAGAATCCTTGAGCTGTCTTATATTGTCACCTGGTATAAAAGACTCCTGTCCACACACTCAATCAGTCAGACTCTAACCTCTACAACATGGGCAAGACCTAAAGAGTTTTCTAAGAATGTCAGGGAAAAGATCCTACAAATGCACAAGGCTGGAATGAGCTACAAAACCATAAGTAAAACGCTAGGAGACAACTGTTGGTGCAATAGTAAGAAAATGGAAGAAATACAAAATGAGTGTTAATCGACATCGATCTGGGGCAAAATCTCACCTCGTGGGTATCCAATATCATGAGGAAGGTGAGAGATCAGCCTAAAACTACTTGGGGGGAACTTGTTAATGATCTCAAGGCAGCTGGAACAGCTGTCACCAAGAAATCATTAAGTCCTTTTATTGCAGTGGAGAAATGTTTACATGGTGCAGTGAGGTAAAGAGACGGACAACGAGTCATTTCACACCAAAGTGGTGTTTCCACTGGTCCAGTGGACCAGCGGACAAGTGGAAGCACCACTTTGGTGCAAAACGACTCGTTGTCCGATTCTTTCCCTCCCTGCACCATGTAAAAATTTCTCCACCGCAATAAAAGGACTTAGTGCAATATCTATGCGGGTGAGTGCACCTTTTTTCAAAACTTATTCAAAGATCTCTTGCGGTAGCACCCCGCAAAATAAGCACTTTTAATATTGTGCCATTAAACACAGTGTGTATGCATTTAGGGCTTGTTTAGGTTTGGTGCCCAGATTTTTTCCTACCTGATCTCCAAGAAAACAATTAGTAACGCATTATTCTGTAAGGATTAAAATCCTGCAGTGCCCGCAAAGTCCCACTGCTCAAGAAGGCACATGTGCAGGCCTGTCTAAAGTTTGCCAATGAACACCTTGGTGACTCTGAAAGATATTATAAGAGGTGCTGTGGTCCTATGAGACAAAAATTTAGCTCTTTGGCATTAACTCAGCTCGCCGTGTTTTTGAGGAAGAGAAATGCTGCCTGTAAGCCAAAGAATACCATCCCCAAAGTCAAGCATGATTTGGGGGTGTTTCTCTACTTAGGGCACAAGACTACTTCACCGCATCAATGGGACAACTGATGGAGCCATGTACTGTAAAATCCTGAGTGACAACCTCCTTCTCTCATTAAAAATGGGTCCTGGCTGGGTTTTCCAGCAGGACAATGACCAAAAGCATACAGCCAAGGCAACAAAGGAGTGGCTCAAAAAGAAGCACATTAAGATCTCCAGACCTTAATCCCATAGAAAATGTATGGATGGAGCCGAAACTTTGCATTGTCAAGCGGTAGCCTCAAAGTCTTAAGGATTTAGAGATGATCTGCAAAGAAGAGAGGATTCAAATTCCTCCTGACGTGTGTGTACACCTCATCATCATCTACAAGAAATGTCTGACTGCTGTGCTTGCCAACAAGGGTTTTGCCACCAAGTATTAAGTCTTCTTTGCCAGACGGATCAAATACTTATTTCCCTTTGCAAAATGCTAATACATTTATATAATTTAGACAATGTGATTCTCTGGATTTTATTTTTAATTCTAACTCTGTTAAAATTAATCTACCCTTAAAATTATAGACAGTTCATGTCTTTGTCAGTGGGCAAACTTACAAAATCAGCAAGGGATCAAATACTTATTTCCCCCACTGTAGCTTATAGTTATAAATTAAAGTGGGCTCCATTAATAATACCTAAAACAAGGTAAGGGTAGAGGAGGTACCATTGAAGCAATACTGGCCAGGGTCACACAAGGCCATTTGCTTTTTTAAGCCCTTAGAAAAACAAATCAGTTATTCTAAGGGTGCCAATAGTGTCCCCTAAGGTGCTGGTCTTTTTTGGAATTTTTGGACTTACCGGTAGTAATTTTTTCACCAAAAACACATGTGTTAACGCATGCGTCAACGCATGGTGCCTATATGTGCCATACGTTAACACATGTGTCTCCCATAGGGCCCCATGTTAAAAAAAAACGCATGCGTTTTCTTTACAGCACCCAAAAACGCTGCTAGCAGCGTTTTTTTTGGGATGCTGCACAAAAATGCATGCGTTTTTTGAAAAACGCACACACACATGCGTTAACACATATGCGTTTTTGCACTTTGAGAAAAAAATTGGCAAAATGATCCCAAAAACGGATTTAAGCCAAAAACGGATGGTTTATGTGACCCTGGCCTATGTTTTGTTCCAACTTGACCTATAAACAATAGCATAAATTAGATTTGCTGCAATGGAGGATTGCCAAGTTTTTGAAGTCGTTAACGAATTATCTTATTTTTAATATATGAATTCAAGAAAAAATGTCATTACTAATTCTCATTAAATACAATTATATTATACTAGCTGTGAGCCCGATGCAAATGCATCGGGATTCTAGAACGTGCATTAATTTGATTATAGTAGATAGCTATTTTTTATTTTATTATTTATTTTGTTTTGTTTTTTTACTATTTTTATTATTATTAAATTTATTTATTATTTGTTATTTTAAGTGAATTTATTTGTATTAAAATATTTATTTTTATTTTTATTTTAACTTGCCGTGCCAAAGTCCGCACCTCGAAGTTAACTTTCTATGGGGATTACCGCAACCGCGCCGCAAGTGCTCGCACTCAGCCAGCGACTCGCAATGCGGCGCGGTTGCGGTAATCCTTATGGGGATTACCGCAACCGCGCCGCAAGTGCTCGCACTCAGCCAGCGACTCGCAATGCGGCGCGGTTGCGGTAATCCTTATGGGGATTACCGCAACCGCGCCGCAAGTGCTCGCACTCCCCATAGAAAGTATAGGGGGACTTGCGGCAGGTGCGGCGACTGAGGTAGCGACTCGCAATGGCCTCGCGGCCATTGCTCGTGCTACACAGCGACTCTCAATGGATCCCCATTGAAAGTATAGAGAGACTTGCGGCAGGTGCGGTGGCTGAGGTAGCGACTCGCAATGGCCTCGCGGCCATTGCTCGCGCTACCTCAGCGGTACATCGCTAATTTTGTGGCCGAGCCTCTGGTTCTATTTTCGGCCAGCGACTCGCAATGGCCGCTTCGCGGCCATTGCTCGCGCGTGGTGACGTCACAGCGTGACATAGCCACGGCGTTTTCGGGGTCCGACACGAAAATGCCTACGGCAATTATATAGTAGATTATTATATTCCAGGGGAACCAAAGACAATTTTAATCAAAATATTGCTCTTTGCAAAATTAAATAAGGGGCTAACAAATTGCACCACAAAATGCTAACAAATTGCACCATCACACAAAGACTTTTGGGATGAATTTGTTCAAGCGAGTTTCAGACTGTTAAATGAGTACTCATCGGCTATATATAAGTCATTCTGCACTTGTATTGTCGTGAACAGGTAGGGTGGGAAAACACAGTCTCTCTGTGGCTGAACCTCCACCCAACTGGTTCCTGTACAGACCTCCAAAGAAGAAAGAGGAGAGTTTGCCAAGAACAACAATCACAACAGAGAAAGCATACAGGGAAAGACTATAATGCCATTGACAGTAAGCTAAGGGACAGTATGCATCTAAGTTTTCCTTCCAGCTAGATATCCAAAGGCTAATCCCTGTCCCCAAGATCATCAATTGTAACGTTCACAGGGTGAACGTCCAGGAATAGACCCACTGGGCTGAGGCAGCAATCGCCACCTGGAAGATTGGCCTGAATGGCTACCAAGTCTTCTGCTGAGCCTCAAGTGGAGAGATTAGGCTTATGCTGGTAGGTAGCCGCCAAGTGCAACTCCATGGGGTCTCAGTAGTAGTACCAACACAGCTGACTCAAGGGTTCGAACTCTTATGGACAGACCCAGACTCTGGTGTAGATACAGCGAAGACGGTTGGATGCACACAAGTATAATCTCTGGGTAGATGCAGCAGGTGAGACAACAGGATTGGTGCACACGATGCGGCAGCCGGATAGATGTGAAAGAGGCAGCAGCAGGACAGGTGCAGATGATGCGATGGGAGATGCGACAAACGGACTGATGCAGTAGATGTGGCAGAAGCATGGATGCGGACTGGAGTTTGTGTGGCGTGTGCGGGTCCTGAGAGCAGAAAGCATCAGAAGCAGCCCAGACATACACTGTGGAACCGTTGGAGGAGTGAGCACACCATGCCAGGGTCTCACCTAGATTTCCCATTTCCCCCTCCCCAAGGGAGTGAAGGGACATGAGAGCAAGAAAGAGCACAGGGAACTCAGGCAAGGCAACAGATATAGCAGGAATTTCTCCAGATGGAAGCTTACCTGCTGTAATAGGAACGACACAACAGCTTGAGAGCAACGAGCTCCTCCACAGGTAGTAATACAAATTCTATATCTGACATGGAGTGATGTCAGGGGCAAGTTTGTATAGCAGAAGGGGGAAACAATCTCAAGCTGCACCTGGAATGAAGACTATGATAATACTCAGCCAACAAGGAAGAGGTCCGCAACGTACATCAGCTAAATAACAACTAAGTGAGCTTTACAGAAGGCCTGCAATCTATTGAACAAGTCCTGGAGCCTAGGGTGCCCCAAAAGTCCTTTTTGGCCTATTGAAAAAGACTAATGTTATTAAAGATTTGCAATAATTGGGGGCCCCATTTGAGCTTTTGCAACGGGGCCAGTGAGTTTCAAGTTACGCCAGTGTCTACATACAACACTGCACAGAATACTAGAGTGTCTAAATGAGATAAATATAATCCCAAGGCACGAATATAAAATTACAGGGCCATATGGTAAAGTGCAGAGTGCATGGAGAGATTCTAAAGTGCATGGTATGGCTAAAATGCAGAGACCCACATAAGGAATCCCTAAAATAAGGCATAAAAAAATTATGTAAGCTGCATCATATGATACTCAAAGGATATAGGGTAAGTCCCTAGAGACCGAGCTGGCAGTGGAAGACAAGGCACAATGCGTATCGCCGCTTGAGGCTTCGTAAGGAGCTTGCATCTATCTAGGACAGGCCATTGCACCCTGATTATAATTCACATATATGGGTGCAAGTGAAACATTGCACTGCACTTGACATACATCTGAGTGCAGTTCGATATACACCAAGGCCGGCAATGGATCACTGTTGTATGACATTTGGCTCGTGCTCGCCGCTCGGCTCTCACATCTGATGCAATACGCTAATGTGACTACAGCCTTACTAATATGCTTGATCTGTCCCTGTAAAGTATAATGTTGTCAGCAGAACCTGCTGATTGCACTAATGTGCTGCAAACAATAATGACTTTTGCTATGGTACAAATGGTTCAATCAGCCAGTAGTGTAGCTGGGTCGCCCCAGGCCCACCACATGGTGATAGCATGCCGATACAATCCAACTTTGTTGTTGAACAGAGAACCATGGTATAGTGCATTGCTTTAGGTCTGTGGCCCATATAATGTCTGGAATGTGTGCAGAACATGGCATGATCAAGAGTCACCCTGATTGTGTCAGCATGCTAACTGTGCTAGCAGACTTGCTAGGATGCAGTGCTAGGTGAGTATAGTGTTTATTTCTTTAGTTTGTAAGGCTGGGGTTGCGTTTATTTTTTTAAATTCTGATCCGGTTTTGAGCTTTCAAAAAGCTCAAAACCGCTCAGGAAACGCTCTTCATAGGAGCCCATTATAAATACTGGATTGCATTACATGCAATCCAGTTACCGCATCCGGTTATGCAGCCTGCATCAAAAATAATGCAGGCTGCAGTTTTCGGAGCAGTTCTAAGCCCCGCAATGCGGTAACCGCATTGCTCAGGATGTGTAATCCTGAGCAATGCAATTACTGTATAGTTTGCTTATCCTGGCTGCCACCGGGATAAGCAAACTGTTAACAGTGTAAAAAAAGCTTTAATGTTAATAATAATTGTGCCCATCATGTCTCTAGGGGGTGCCCACCACCCCTAGAGACATGTTACCTACTCAGGTGGGCATGTTATGGGTTTATATTGCTTGTACAGTAAGCCGACTCCTGCCGTGGACACTGTGTGGGGGTGGACAACAGGCTGCAGCACCTACAGACTCAGTATTGTGGATTGAACAGAATGATGAGTTTGTGTAGTTTGGGCATATTTGGCGATGCTGTAAATGTAAGTAACGTGTCTTTGTTGTAAATTCTGAAGATGAATTATAGCAGGAAAAAGTTGTCATTGTGGTCTGGAACAGATAGAAAAAATTGGAAGAGTGAATGACTCCATCTAGAATAAGTCAGTTGGAAGTCTTTATCTACCATATCATTGTACTATATTGCAATGTTGGACTATTGCCAAGATTCCACTAGTAAAATTTACTCTGGGGTCCCATTGTTTGGCTACATGCACATATTACATTACCCTTGTTCACAAATTTACATATGCTTCTGTAAAATGAATAACTAAATGGATAACTTCTTAAATAATTGATAAGATACTGCCTATACCTGTGCATAGTGAATTAAGTATATTGTATCAATTGATGCTCATTTAGTGTGGTAAGGCCTAGTCTGCCCAGAGGCCCACCAGAGGGTTCACCAGTTCACCTGTAGGCCAGTCCATACCGGCTGTGATCTCATAACATGTTTTCTAGGACTAGTATCTACCACTATACAGTCACCATATGGTAGTAATATTGTCCTTTTATTGTATTGTAACAGCATGGTCATCTGGTGTGGTTGCCTTTTACCCACTATGAGTGTGATGTATCATTATAGTTGGCAACATGCTTACTTAGGTTAGGGTCCATTGAGATGTGTTTTGGCATCCCAGGGCTGAACCATGAGCAACGCCTCTGTAAACACCTGTGATTCACCCCAGTGGGGGTTGTGGGGTTCTCAGAGCCGGGCCTCTCTCTCTTTCGACGTTCTCGAGTGTCTTGGGGGGCTGTCATGGTGGCATGACCCAGTCTGTGGCCACCCGATGGGCGGTCAATAAAAAGGCAAGGGGAGTTTAAGGGTAAAGAGTTTTTAGAAAAAATACGGGATTTGGGGGGTGATTGTCGTGATGCCACCAGTGGTATGCGCCTGTTAGTGGCCGCTGCTGCAGGCCAGGACCTCTGGGGATGGTGGAGTGGCAACTAGGATGATGTCGCTCCCCAACAAGTGGAGCAGGTTCCCCAGGGCATCCAGAGAAAGGGGTTGTTGAAGTTCTTGGCTGGCTGCAGGGCGAGATCAGGGCAACTCTCAGGCAGGCTCCTGCTGCCTGCGCAGAGTTTCAGTCTACCGCTCCTCAGGTGGAAAATAAACAGTCTCACACAATGCTGAGTTCCAAACCCGGTTTACTGAGCTCTTCTTTGCACGCAAAACAGGTTGCAGCTGAAGTACAGTGGCAGTCCAGGTAGTCCTTAGCAACGAGGATGGCTTGTCCAGTACACCTCTTTCATGTGCCTTCCCTCACGGGTCTCTCTTCTTTAGCGCTAGCTGTTCTCCTCCTTCCTGCACGCGCCTCCACGTACAGAGCCGCCCCAATCCAGCAGCCACAGGCCTTCGTGGGGCAACTTGCCATGTCCCATGGCCCTAGTATGGCTGCCTTCTGGGTGGATATGCCGGGAGTTGGCCACAGCTCCTCAAGATCTCATGGCCGCCGTTTCGGTGGTTGGAGCTTGGAGTCTTCTCGCCACCTTCAGGGCCGGGTCCCTGCTGCTCGCCCTGCCCTTCCGCTTCACTTCAGATTCAGGCGCACAAGAGGATCGCTCACTGCCCATGTCCCTAGGGCTCCCTCTGTCTCTTCATGG
>JARQOC010003251.1:7500-17693 GCA_033576535.1 Allobates femoralis | reverse complement strand
TTTCCTGTCTGTTTACTGGGTGTATTCTAGTAATTGTTTAAATTTTTAATATACACTGCACAGTCCCACTTTTTGTCCTGTATTTTGGGGGGGAATCCTAGTATCTTCATTTTATGTGTATTACACTGCACAGCCCTACTTTCCCTTTCTTTTTTGGGGGAGTAATTGTCCATTTCCTGTTTATTCTGTGTGTTTTATATACAGTATATACATATTTTTATTTATAAAATCTTGGTTTAATCATGTTTTAATTTTTGGGTTATTAGATTTTTGTATTTCTTGTTGATTCATGACCTGACATTTTATTTTTTGTCCTGGGTGAGCATCCTTTCCCCATGTCATTGGATGACTGATACGTCTAATCATTTGTGGTGGACAGCATGAAGAACAGCGGGATGCGGATTTAAAAGATGCGGGAAAGGGGATGTATCAAGTAGGGTTAGGTTTTTAGTTGCAAAATTTCTTGATTATTTTGGAGAGCCCCCAAAAAAAAAGGAACAATTTTCCCTGTCCTGGTACTGGTGTAATTTTCAGTATCTGTATTATTCTATTAAAATTTTACATGAAAAGTGCCCTTTTTCTGTCCGTATACTGGGTGAAACCCCTCGTATTGTATTTTTCTGTATATATACAATCCCCAAAGTCCCATTTCCCCCTGTCCTGTATACTGGGTGTAATCCTCGTTGGTTTTACTTGTTTTTACAAAAAATTACCATTTCTTTGGTCCTGTTACTGGGTGTAATCCTCGTTTTTTGTATTATTTGTTAGCACACTCCCACAGTAAAATTCTCCTGTCCTAATACTGGTATATTTTCAGTATTGTATTACTCTTATATATACACTGCACAGTGCACTTTCCCCTGTCTTGTTTTTTCTGGTTTTTAACCCTCAGTATCTGTATTATTTTATATTATACACCCCAAAAAATGCTAGGTCTCCTGTTTGTTTATGGGTGTAACCCTTTAGTATCTGTATTATTTTGTATATAAAAATGACGTCCCCAGTTCCCCCTGCCCTGATTTGGATGTAATCCTCAGTTCGTATTATTCTATATATATATACTGCACATACCACTTTCCGCCCTGTAAACTGGGTTATTTTCGATTGTTTTATTCGTATATATCACTGCACAGTCCATTTTCCCCTGTCCCTGTATCTGAGTGTAATTAGTTTTGTATTTTCGTATATATACACTACGTCCCACTTCCCCTGCCCTGGTATATTGGGTTTAAGCCTCGTATCTTCAATTTTTATTTTATATACACTGCACAGCCCTACTTCCCCTTTTTTCTTTTTTACTGTGAGTAATTGTCGCCCCTGTATTATTCTGGGGTTTTTGTGTGTGTGTGTGTGTGTGTTTATATAAATAAATTTTTTTTATTTTTATTTGTTATACACATATTATAATTTCTTGTTGTTTCATACCATGCCATTTACTTTTCTGTGCCCGAGGTGAGCATCCCCGCATTATGTCATCGGGATGACTCCACGTCTGACTCCTTGTTTTGTGCGCATGAAGAACAGCTGGATGCAGGTATTAAAGACTGGGTAAGGTAGGTGTATAGTAGGGTTTAGGATTTTAGTTGCAGATTTTTTGCTTTTTATTTGGCAGAGTCCCCAAAAAAAGGACAAAATCTTTCCCTGCCCTGTAAAAGGGGTAATCTCGGGATCTGTATTATTCTGTATACAAACAATGACAGTACCACTTCTACTGTCCTACATACGGTATATTTTCGTATCTGTTTTATTTTGTATACACACATGCACAGTACCACTTCTCTGTCTGTATATGGATTAACCCTCAGTTCTGTATTATTTGTTACAACACTGACAGTCCCATTCACTGTTTTGTATATGGCTGTAATTCTCAGTATCTGTATTATTCTGATTACATGACATTACCACTTCTCTTGTCCTGTATATGGGTGAATCCTCGTTCTGTATTATTATGTATATACATGACTTTAAACACCCCTTTCTTGTTTTTTATACTGGTGAAATTCCTAGTATCTGTATTATTATGTAATATAATGCACATCCCATTTCTCCTGCCCTGTATACTGGGTGTAATCCTCAATTCTGTATTATTTTGTTATTTTTACACTGCACAGTACCTCTTCTCCTGCCCCTTATACTGGGTGAAATCCACAGGTCTGTATTATTATGTTATTTTAATGCACGGGGCCATTCTCCTGTCCTGTATTGGGGTGAAAATCTCAATTTGTATTATTTTGATATATACACTGCACAGTGCCATTTTCCCCTGTTTCTGTATACTGGGTGCAACCCCCGTATCGGTTTTTTCTGTTTTACCTGTTACAGTACCACTTTGTGTCTTGTTTATGGGGTAATCCCGTATCGGATTAAATTCGTATAATACACTCCAGTGAAATTTGTCTGTATCGGGGGTTTTAATCCTAGTTTGTATTATTCTGTATATATACACTGCAAGTGCATTTTTTTTTCCTGTCTTTATATGGGTGTAACCCTCGTACTGTATTATTATTTGTATAATAATGAAAAATGCACTTTCCTGACAGTATACTGGGTTTAATCCTAGTTCGTTTTTCTTATTTTTGGGTTTTTTTCTATTTCTTGTTGATTATACCTTGACCAAAACATTTTCTTTTGCAGTGAGACTCCACTTTTCCCATGCTATCTGGATGACTGACACTTCCCCCCCCCGTGTGTGACAGCCAAAAAAAAAATCGGGTGCAGGATTTTTGAAGAATGAGGTTGAAAAGGAATATAGTAGGTTCTGGGTTTTTAGGTAGAGTTATATGTTATATTTGGGTCCCCCCAAAAAAAGTGCAAAATCCTCTGCAGTTCGGGTAGAGGCCTATAATGTTTTTTTATTAAATGAACTTTGTTAGAATTCCCCACAGCTCTTTTCTTTTAAACTTTCATACTCCTATACAGAAGACTAACCATTTTTACAAAACGCCCCCTTTCGAGGACGAGAAGAAGAAAAGTTTTAAAAGCTATTGTAATTTGTCTTTCCTAAATCCCTATGGATACAGGGGCATTGTAGGCATAAATTATGGGATAAAAAGTGATGCCTGAAACTCCTAAGTGCTTATAGAGATTGTGTTACAGCAGGCTGAACAAAAGGTGAAAGATTTACGCTCCTTCTACAGCATGATTATGATTCAGTGTTGCAGTCACGAGAAAATACAGAATGTTCTTTAGTGCAGCCCTATGTACAGGATAGGTATCAGAGAACCACGAGTAGGGACCCGACACCTTGCTCTCCCACGGCCTCATTCAGCTTTTGTTCATATCACTACTGAGGACCCGTGTGATACTTCTGTCTTGTTTTTTGAAAGAAGCACCAAAAAAACCTTTGGGGGAAAAAAGCCATTTATTTGAATAAAATGCACTCTCCGGGGAGCTTGTATAGCTGATCGGGGGAGATGTAGGTGTTGGGCCCCACACTGAGTGTTTTAAATGGTTGCTCTTTAAGATGGGTCATCAGTATATTCCAGACAAACCCATTTTAACTCTTTTGGGGTTTTCTGGTCCAAAAGAAAAGCCTGTGTTATCTGTGCCCGCAAGACTGCTGAAATTGTGACTGTGCAATGACCAACTTATAATTTCCCTGTATTCCGATGTGGGTGGCATACTTGACTTCATAAATACAATTTACTAACTTGCGTTGTTTGACTATTCTAATTCAGATTTTTTCAAATTCTCTTCTTTTGAGAGGAACGGATGGGTTTTGTCAGCATGTGACTGTAAAAAAGCTAACATAAAAGGGAAAATTTCTTTTACCCTCAATCCCGGGATGTGTGGAATGTGTTTATCTGTTTTTTTTTGACAGGACACCACACATAGTAATTGTAATTATGATGTTATTTACTTTTCCCTGTTTTTCCAGCTTCACGTGACAAGGGTCAAAACAAAATTTGGGTCAAAGAAAAACACAAACATCAGACACCCCTATTTCTTGCCCCGTTTGCAATGATGTGCCATCCCCGGGTGAGTGCACCTTATTGAGTAAAATTTTTTGTAGGTTGTAGAAAAACCACTCATGCTTTAAAGGTGAGAGGAATGAAAAATGCAAAAAGTCAAAAAAAGAACCAAAAAAGGATGAGCAAAAGAAATGTTGTGTGGCCCCCACCTACAGAACCCTCTTTTAGGGGTTGTCTTGGTGATTGCCTTATCTTACCTGTTGTATTTTCTATTTGAAACAGAGGAGAAAATTTTTCACAATGTGTTGTTCATAAAAAGGACAGGTTGATTCACGAAAAGGGGGAATGACATGGAGTTATATTGTATGTTTTAAGTGTTCTGGGTTTTTTGAGTGTATAAATCAATCCTAGATGAACCTGACTTTATAATGTTTAAAATGAGAAATAAAACAAGGAAAGTAATTTAACACACTTACTATGGTGCAAAAATCCGCAAAAAATTTTAGTGCAAAATTCTCAAAAAAAAGTAAAAAAAGGGAGACAGCGCTCTCAAGTAAAGTTAAATAATTCTCTTTTTTGGTCATAGTGACATGATGTTTTGGTTCAAAGTCATAGGGCCAATAAAGTGAAATATTCAAACTTTGGAGTGTGTGGTTTATATTATTATAATATAAATATTTTTTATTTTTATATAGCTCACACTGGGAGGGGAGGGCATTTCCTTGGAACTTGGGCCCCCCAAAATTTTAAGACCCTAGCAAGCATTGGGGGGACATAATGTGTAGTGCTGATGTCATGACCCCCCCCATTACTTTTTTAGTAATGAACATCTTTGTAAAAAATAAACATAAACTTATGACTACCCCAAAAAATCAGAATCAACAAGGGGTGTTCCACAAATTATCTATGCTATTTTTTTTGTTGCTTATACAATACTTTTTGCTTTTCGTTTTTGCTTCAACGTATGAAAAATGCCCTTTTGGTGCAGGTAAATAGGTAAGTGATCCCCTCTTCTTATTTTTTTTTTTTACTTATTCCGTTAGGCCACAGGTTTTGGCAGTAACCTTGGGGGCGTGGAGCATGAGGATGTGGAGTGGTCCGCTCTGTCAACAAAGGATCTAGCCCTCAAAGTCCCAAATACAGAGTAGGGGGTGAAAACTAGCCTTACCCTTTTGGGTGCCCGGTCCTTTATGCAAAGAGTGCAAAAAGTTTTTAAATTTGCAAAAAGTCTTTAATTTCAGGGAACCCCAAAATTTTAACACAACTTCAAGCCCCAAAATTCTTCACCCCTTTCCCTACCCGTCTAAACCCTACCCTCCCAAAGACATTCTACCACTAATCTTTCTGTGCAACCCGTCCTCAAAACACTATGCACCCAAATCTTCATTCCCCCCAGAACCCTTAAACCCTTTTTCTCCCCCCCAGAACCCCTGCCCCTAACATTTTGTTCCCCCTAGAACCCTGACCCTAACTTTGTCTCCCCCTAGAATCCCATCTCCACCATGCGGCATCCAAAATCTTCGTCTCCCCCTATACCCTAACTCTAACCTCTAACCCTAACCCCTTAAACTACCCTCAGTCTAACCCTTTATACTTCACGTGGACTTATCTATCATCTTCATTCTGTCGCTCCAATCTCTCATGCACCAAAATCTTCATCTCCCCTATTACCTTATACTAACGTGAATTATCTTCTCACATTTCTGTGGCACCCATCTCTCATAGCACCATGCACCCAAAATCTTCGTATCCCCTATAACCCTATACCATAATCATTCATTGAGACATATCTATATCTCATTTCTGTGCACCCATCTCTCATGCACCCTAAATCATCATCTCCCCCTATAAACCTATACTTCACGTGACATATCTGATCATCACATTTCTGTGCACCCATCTCTCAAGCACCATGCACAATATTGTCGTCTCCCCCTATTACCCTAAACAACCCTACCCTACCCCAACCCTACCACTCAGTCTAACCCTAACCTCAGTCTAGCCCTATCCCTCTGTCTAACCCTAAACTCTAATCTCTAACCTCAGTCTAAACCCTAACCCCTAGTTAATCCTAACCTACCTATGTCTATCCCTAACCCCAGTCTAACCCTAACGTAACCCCAACCTTCGTCGCCCCCTAGAACCCTGACCCTAACTTTGTTTCCCTTAGAACCCTCTCCACCAAGCACCAAAATCTTCATCTCCCCTATAAACCTATATCTGGATGTGTATATTCTATCATCACATTTCTGTGCACCCATCTCTCAAGCACCATGCACCAAATTCTTCGTCTCACCCTATAACCCTAACTTCACGTGACATATCTATCATCTCATTCTTGTGCTACATCTTTCAAGCACCAAAATCTTCATCTTCCCCCTATAACCCTTTATATTTAACGTGAAATATCTATCATCCTTTCTGTGCAACCATCTCTCGAGCACCATGCACCAAAATCTTCGTCTCCCCCGATAAACCCTATATTCACGTGCCATATCTATCATCTCATTTCTGTGCACCCATCTCTTCACGCCACACCAAAAATCCTTCATCTCCCCCTATAACCTTATACTTAACTGTGAAATATCTATCATCGCATTTCTGTGCACCCATCTCTCATGCCACCATGCCACCAAAATCTTCGTCTCCCCTATAACCCTACCCCTAAACCGTTACCCCTAACCCAAACCATTCGTCTCCCCCTAGAACCCTGACCCTAAACTTTGTCTTCCCCTAGAAACCCTCTCCACCAAGCACCAAAATCTTCATCTCCCTATTACCCTTATATGTATGTGAAATATCTATCATCCACTTTCTGTGCACCCATCCTCTCAAGCACCATGCACCAAAATCTTCGTCTCCTATAACCACTAACCCTACCTCCGACTAACCCTAACCCTACCCTCAGTCTAACCCAATCCTCAGGTTAACCACTAAATCTAATCCTTACCTCAGTCTAACCTAACCCCTAGTCTAAATCCTAACCCTACCCTCTGTAGAACCCTACGTAACCCTGAAACGCAACTCTTCGTAGCCCCCTAGAACCCTGACACTAAACCTTTGTCTTCCCCTAGAACCCTCCTCCACAAGCACCATAATCTTAATCTCTCCCTTTACCTTATACTTAATGTGATATATCTATCATCACATTCTGTGCAACCATCTCTCACAGCAACATGCACGAAAAATCTTCGTCTCCCCCTATAACTAACCCACAAAATCTTCGCCCTCCCTCTCCACACCTATAACCCTAACACCCAAGCTGATCCCTTCCTCTGTCTTATCATTTCCCTCAGTCGAACCCTACCCCAACCCTATACTATATATCCCTACCCTCTGTCTTTCCTAACCCTACCCTCAGTCGTACCCTTTCCTCTGTATTTCCCTAACTCTAATCCATACCTCTGTCTAACCCTTACCCTAGTCTTATCACTAACCTACCATCTGTCTAACCCTAACCCTCAGTATAACCCTAACTGTAACCTAATCCCACCATTCGTCGTCCCCCTAGAACCCTGACCCTACTTTGTCGTCCCTAGAACCCTCTCACTAAGGACCAAAAATCTTCATCTCCCCCTATAACCTTATGCTTAATGTGAAATATCTATCATCACATTTTGTCAGCCTCTTTCTCAAAGCACCATGCACCAAATTCTTCGTCTCCCCTTATAACCCTATCCCTAATCTTCGTCTCCCCCCTATACCTAACCCTAATCTTCATCTCCCCTGATAACCTTATTACTTAATGTGAAATATCTCATCATCACATTGATTATTCTGTGCACCCATCTCTCAAGCACATGCACCAAAATTTCGTCTCCCCTATAACCCTATACTTCACGTGACATATCTATTATCTATTTCATGTGCACCCATCTCTCAAGCAACCAAAAATCTTCATCTCCCTATAACCCTAACCCAACCCTACCTTACCCTAACCCCTAACCTAAACCTTGTCTTCTCTAGAACCCTCTCCACCAAGTACCAAAATCTTCATCTCCCCTATAACCTTATTACGTTAACGTGAAGAAAATATCTTTCATCACCTTTTCTGTGCACCCATTTCTATTCATGCACCATGCACAAAATCTTCATACTCCCCCTATAACCCTAACCCCTAACCCTACACCCTAACTCTACCTTTTACCCTCAGTACTACCCTAAATCCTACCCTCAGTCTAAACCGTTAACCCTGACCAACCTTCGTTCTCTCCCCCTAGAAACCATGACCCTAAACCTTTGTCTTCCCTAGAAACCCTCTCACCAAAGCCCAAATCTTCATATCTCCCCTATAACCTTTATACTTAATGTGAAATATCTATCATCACATTTTCTGTGCACATCTACTCAAGCACCATGCACCCAAAATCTTCGTATCCCACTATAACCCTATACTTCACATGACAGATCTATCATCTCATTTCTGTGCCACCCATTCTCTTCAAGCACCAAAATCTTATCTACCCCCTATACCTTATACTTAACGTGAAATATTATCATCACATTCTGTGCACCCTCTCTCAAGCTACAATGCACCAAATCTTCAACTAACACCTAACCCCTAACCTCTAATCTTCATCTCCCCCTATAACTTTTTAGTTAACGTGTAAATTTCTATCATCAAATTTCTGTGCACCCATCTCTTAAGCACATGCACCAAATCTGCGTCTACCCTATAACCCTATACTTCACGTGACATATCTATCATCTAATTTTCCTGTAGCACCCATCTCTCAAGCACAGTGCACCACGAAATCTTCGTTCTACCCCTAACCCAACCTTTATCCTAAACTCTAACCAAAACCCTAAACCCAACCCTAACTCTAACCTAACCGAACCCACCCAACCCTATCCCTAACCCTGGAATTTAAAATTTGGAATTAAAATTTGAATTTAAAATTTTGGAATTTGGGTTAGGTGTTTAGGGGTTTGGGTTAGAGGGTAGGGTTTAGGTAGAGACAGGTTTAGGGGTTAGGGTTGGGTTCTAGGGTGGGTTAGGGTGTATAGGGGGGAGACGAAGATTTGGTGCATGGTGCTTGAGAGATGGGTGCACAGAAATGTGATGATAGATATTTCACGTTAAGTATAAGGTTATAGGGGGAGATGAAAGATTTTGGTGCTGGTGGAGAGGGTTCTAGGGGAAGACAAAGGTTAGGGGTTAGGGTTATAGGGGGAGACGAAGATTTTTGGTGCATGGTTTGTTGAGGAGATGGGTGCACAGAAATGTGATGATAAGATATTTCACGTTAAAGTATAAGGATATAGGGGGAGTGAAGATTTTGAGTGCTTGTGGAGAGGGTTTAGGGGAAGACAAGGTTAGGGGTTAGGGTTATAGGGGGAGAGGAGACGAAGATTTTGGTGCATGGTGCTTGAGAGATATGGGTGCACAGAAAATGTGATGATAGATATTTCACGTTAACTATAAGGTTATAGGGCTGAGTTGAAGATATGGGTAAGGGTTATAAAGGGGAGACGAAGATTTTTGGTGCATGGTGCTTGAGAGCTGGGTGCACAGAAATGTGATGATAGATATTTCACGTTAACTATAAGGTTTATTAGGGGAGATGAAGATTAGGGTTTGGGTTATAGGGTAGACGCAGATTTTGGGCATGGTGCTGAGAGATGGATGCACAAGAAATGTGATGATAGATATTTCACAATAACTATAAGGGTTATCGGAGAGATGAGGTTTGGTTATGAGGGTTAGGGGGGTTGTTAGCATGTTAGGGGTTGGGGTAGGGTTGGGTAAGGTAGGGTTAGGGATGGGGTTAGGGTTGTTAGGTTGGTTAGGGTTGGGGGTTAGGAAGGAGTCGGGGTTAGGGTTGGGTTTGGGGTTAGGGTTAGCAGGTTAGGGTTTAGGGGAGACGAAAGATTTTGGTAGCATGGTGCTTGAGAGATGGGTGCACAGGAAAGTGATGTTAGATATTTTACATTGTATATGGTTATAGGGGGAAGATGAAGATTTGGTGCTTGAGGGAGATGGTGTGCAACAGGAAATGAGATGATGATATTGTCACAGAAGTATAGGGTTTTATAGGGGGAGTGAGACGAGATTTTGGTGCATGGTGTTGAGAGATGATTGCACATAAATGAGATGATAGCTATGGTCACGTGAAGTATAGGGTTTATAGGGGAGACGAAGATTTTGGTGCATGGTGCTTGAGAGATGGGGTGCACCAGAACCTGTGATGATAGATATTTCACAGTATAAGTATAAGGTTATAGGGGGAGATGAAGATTTTGTTGCTTGTCGGAGAGGGTTCTAGGGGGAGACAAAGGTTA
>JARQOC010003251.1:0-2500 GCA_033576535.1 Allobates femoralis | reverse complement strand
GTGTTTGTTGTTGTGGTGGTTTGTGGTGTTGGGTGTGTTTTGGTGGGGGTTTGTGGTGGTTTTGTTGGGGTGTGTTTGTGTGGGTTGGTTTTGGGGTTTGGGTGGGGGTGTTGGTGTGTTGTGTGTGGGGGTGTGTGGGTGTGGTGTGTGGTTTGTTGGGTGTTTTGTTTGTGTTGGTGTGTTTGGGTTGTGTTGGGTGTGGTTGTGGTGTGGTTTGGGGTTGGTGGTGGTTTGGTGGGTTTGTTTGGTGTGTGGGGTGGTGTTGGTGGTGTGGGTGGTGGTGTGGTTGTGTTGTGTGGTGGGGTTTGGTGTTGGGGTGGGGTGTGTTGTGGTGGGTGGTGGGGTGGGTGGTTGTTGGTGGGTTGGGGGGGGTTTGTTGTTGGGGTGGTGGTTTGGGGTTTGGTTGTGGGTGTTGTGGTTGGGGTGGTGTGGGGTGGTTTTGTGGTGTTGGGGTGGGTTTGTTGTGGTGTGGGGGGGTGTTGGGTGGTGTTGGGGTGGGTGTGGGGTTGGTGTGGGGGTGTGGTTGGGGGTTTTGGGGTGGTTTTGGGGTGGGTGGTGGGGGGGGGGTTGGGTGGGGTGGTTGTTGGGGTGTTGTGTGGTTGGGTGGTTTTTGGGGGTTGTTGTGGTGGGGTGTGGGGTTGGGGTGTTGGGGTGGGTTGGGGTTGTTGTTTTTTGTTTTGTGGGTTGGGTTGGGTTGGGGTGGTGGTGGTTTGGTGGGGGGTGTGGGGGGTGGGGTGTGGGGGGTTGGGTTGGTGTGGTTGGGGGGGGTTTTTTGGGGTGGGGGGGGTTTTGGTGGGTGGGTGGGGTGGGGGGTTTGTGGTGGGTTGGGTTTGGTGGGGTGTGGGTGGTTTGGTGGGTGGGGGTTTGTTGGGGGGTGGGGGTGGGTTTGGGGGTGGGTGTGGGTGTGTTGTGGTTGGGGTTGGGGTTGGTGTGGGTGGGTGGTGGGGGGGTGGTTGGTGTGTTGGGGGGGTGTTTGGGGTGGGTTGTGGTGTGGGGGTGTTGGGGGGTTTGGGGGGGTTTGGGTTGGGGGGTTGGGGGGGGTTTGGGGGTTGGGGGGGGGGTGTTTGGGGTGTTTGGGGTTTGGGGTGTGGGTGTTGGGGGTTGTGGGGTTGGTGGGGGGGGGGTGTTGGGTTGGGGGTGGGTGTGGTGGTGGTGGTGGGGGTGGGGTTGGTGGTTGTGGTTTTTGGGTGTGGTGGGTGTTTGGTGGGTGGTTTTGGTTGGGGGGTTGGGGGTGTGGTGGTGGTGGGTTGGGGGTGTGGGTGTGTGTTGGGGTTGTTGGGGGTGGGGTTTGTTGGGTTGGGTTGGTGGGTTGGGGTTGTTTGGGGTGGTTGGGGTGTTGGGGTGGGGTGGGGTGTGGGGTTGGTGGGGTTTGGGGGTGGGGGGTTGGGGTGGGTGGGGGGGGGTGGTGTTGTGGGGGGGTGGTGTGGTGTTTGGGGTGGGTGGTTGGTTGGGGGTTGGGGGTTTGGTTGTGGTTGGGTTTGTGGTGGGGGGTGGGGGTGTTGTGGGGGGTGTGTTGGGGTTTTGGTGGTGGGTGTGTGTGGGTTTGGGTGGGTGGGGGGGGTTGGGGTGTGGGGGGTGTGGTTTTGGGTGTGGGGGTTGGTTGGGGGTGGGGTGGGGGGGGGGGGGTTGGTTTTGGGGTTTTTGGGGTGGGGGTGGGGGGGGGGGGGGGGGGTTGGGGGGGGGGTTTGGGGGTTTGGGGGGGTTTTTTTTGGGGGGGGGGGGGGTTTTGGGGGGTTGGGGGGTTTGGGGTTTTGGGTGGGGGGGGGGGGGGTGGGGGGGTTGGGGGGTGGTTGGGGGGGGTGGGGGTGTGGGGGGGGGGTGGGGGGTTTGGGGGGGTTTTGGTGGGTGGGGGGGGGTGGGGGTGGTGGGGGGTTGGGGGTTTTTGGGTTGGTTTTTGGGGGTGGGTGGTTGGGGTTGTGTTTTGGGTTTGGGGGGTTTTGGGGGGTTGTGGGGGGGGGGGGGTTTTGGGGGGGGGGGGGTTGGGGGGGGGGGGGTTTGGGGTTTGGGGGGGGGGGGTTGTGGGGGTTTTGGGGGGGTGGGGGTGGGGGTGGGGTGTGGGGGGTTGGGGGGGGGGGGGGGGGGGGGTGGGTTTTTTTTTGGTTTGGGGTTGGTTGGGGTGGTGGGGGGTTGGGGGGGGGGGGGGGGGGGGGGGGGTGTTGGGGGGGTTGGGGTTTTGGGGGTTGGGGGGGGTTTTGGGGGGGTTTTTGTGTGGGGGGGGTGGGTTTTGTGTTGGGTTTTTGGGGGGGGGTTGTTGGGGGTTTTGGGGGTGGGTTTTTTGGGTTTTGGGGGTTTTGGGTTGGGGGGGGGGTTGTGGGTTGGGGGGGGGGGGGGGGGGGGGGTTGGTGGGGGGTTTTTGGGTTGGGGGTGGGGGTGTTGGGGGGGGTTGGGTTTTTGGGGGGGTTGGGGGGTTTGTGGGGGTGGGGGGGGGTTGGGGGTTTTGGGTTGGGGGGGGGGTTGGGGGGGTGGGGTTTTGGGGTTGGGGGGGGGGTTTTTTTTGGGG
>JARQOC010003250.1:0-17719 GCA_033576535.1 Allobates femoralis | reverse complement strand
GTGCATGTATTACCATCAATTCCGCATGAAAGTAGCTCCATTTCTTTATCCTCCTCGTAATAGTCCTCCAATGCACTTTGGGATGAGATGAGGCTGGGCTGTGTGTAATCACCCCGTACGGTTTATTGCTCCAACTCGTGCTCTGCCTGCAATGCATCGTTTTTGATTTTGAGCAGACAGCATTTTAGAAGACAGAGAAGTGGGATGGTGACGCTAATTATGGCGTCATCGCCCCTCACCATCTTGGTGAAGTCCTCAAAGTTTTGGAGGACGGTACATATGTCGGACATCCATGTCCACTCCTGAGGTCTTATGTGTGGAGTTTGAACCATATACCGACGGCCTAGTTGATGCTGGTACTCAACAACTGCCCTCTTCTGCTCACAAATCCTGACCAACATTTGCAGTGTGGAATTCCAATGCGTGGGGACATCACAGACCAGTCTGTGATACGGAATCTGCAAACGCTGCTGAAAGCTGGCAAGTGCGGCTGAAGCAGTAGGTGACTTTCTAAAATGGGCACACAGGCGGCGTACTTTGACGAGCAGATCAGACAGCTCCGGGTAGTATTTAAGAAACTGCTGAACCACGAGGTTGAGCACATGGGCCACACATGGAACATGTGTCGCCTCGCCTCAGAGCCGCCTCCAAGTTCCGGGCATTGTCACACACGACCATGCCTAGCTGTAGGTTCAGCGGTGTCAGACAGTGATCTGCCTGCTGTTTCAGTGCTTTCCACAACTCTTCAGGATTGTGGGGTTTGTCACCTACGCATATTAGCTTCAGCACAGCCTGTTGCCGCTTAGCCAAGGCAGTGCTGCAGTGCTTCCAGCTTTAGACTGGTGTAGAGGGTGAAGTGAAGGATGAGGAGGAGGAGGGTGAGGATCATGAAGTTCCGAAGCTGTACACTGTGGGTGAAACCCTGACTGAGTTAGGGCCTGCAATCCTTGGTGTCGGAAGGACGTGTTCCAAGCTCAGACTGGGTCCCGGCTTCCAGAATATTAACCCAGTGTGTCGACAGCGAGATGTACCGCCCTTGTCCACAAGCAATTGTACACGTGTCTGTGGTTAGGTGGACTTTTCCAGAAACTACATTGCTATAGGCACGTGTAATGTTTTGTGACACATGCTCTGATGTAATGTGGTAACAACACACCGGGAGAAATAGTGGCGGCTGGGGACCGAGTAACATTAGATGGCCGCCACCATCAGGTCGCGGAATGCTTCCGTCTCCACTATCCTAAAAGGCAACATTTCCAGCGCTAGCAGTCGTGAAATGTGTGCATTTAGAATTGTGGCATGTGGGGCGTTGGCAGTGTACTTGCGCCTCAGTTCCAAAGATTGTTGTATGGATAACTGAACGCTGCGCTGGGACAAGGACATGGTTGATGACGTGGTATTTATGCTTGTGCAACTAAAGGTGCAGGACAGGAGGCATCTTCGTGTGCAGTATGGACAGGGGATTGTCTTGCACGCACAACAGTGGGAAATGCAGTGGTGTCACCTACAGACACTGCTCCTGGACTGTGGTATACATACCACAAAGTCGGGTGCTTTGCTGCCATCTGCCTGATCATGCTGGTGGTGGTCAGGCTGATAGTTTTGCTACCCCTGCTGATGCTGGCATTGCAGGTGTTGCAAATGGCTTTTTTGGAATTATCTGCAGGCACCTTAAAAAACAGCCAGAGTCAGGAAGACCTAACAGTTGTACTGACAACTTCTGTCATGTTGTTGTTCCGGCGAACGGTTGCCTGCCTTCTGCCTGTGGACACCACCCTGCTTCTTCTGGCCTGTTGTGATTCTTCGCCTCCCTCCCCCTGTGCACTGCTGTCCTCGCTCTGCATGTCCTCCTGCCAGGTTGGGTCAGTTACTGGATCATCCATCACGTCGTCTTCCACTTCCTTACCCTAGTCCTCCTGACTTTCTGGCAATTGTGTTTCATCATCGTCCACCTCTTGTTGTGACACATTCCCCCATTACCTTCATGAGACCGTGGCTGCTCAAATATTTGGGCATCGGTACATATGATTTCCTCATGACCCACTTCAAGTGGAGCTGGCGAGAGGCCAGAATCTAAGAATGGATAAGTGAAGAGACTTCAGAGTGTCCAAGTGCGGGATCAGTTATGTCCGGGGCCGGGAACTCGGCATGGTGGGAGGAAGGAGGATCAGGGTGTGGAATGTGCGGTCCAGTCTCACGGCTACTCACATTTGACCGTGTGGAAGACAGGCTGCTTGTGGTGGTGCAAAACTGACTGGAAGCATTATCCACTATCCAACTAACAACCTGTTTACACTGGTCTTGGTTTAATAGTGGTGTACTGCTGCAGTCCCCTACAAATTTGGACAAGAAAGGTCGAGCGAGATAATGTTGGCGTTTGTCGTGGCGCAATTCGAGCTTGCACATGGCCTCAGCCTCTGCATGCACCACCAGTACCTTGGCCCTTACCACCGGCCTTGCGCATTTTCAATGGTGTGCTGCCTGTATACAGCTAAATGAAGGTGTCCAAAAGATAGTTTTTAGCTGGACACTGAGATGACAGACTAGACATTACATTACAACAGGTATACCGGTCAGTCACAAGCGCTGAGATGGGTATACTGAGTGTTTTGGCGTATACAAATTGGAGCTACAACACCCTCCTGCCTCAAAAAAGGGTAAATGAAGGCGGACAGGCTGATTCTGATCAAGATGAACAAGGGTTGGATTGGGCCCGACTTCACCACACCACCACCAAATGATAGTATAATTTAAATTTTGTGCCGTTAAATTGCCATGCACCTCCGCACACCCACATATGGGTACACACTTCATGACTTTGGTTACTTGCTGTTCTGCTCCTCCTTCTCCTCATCTGCCACCATCATATGATCAGTGTGACCATGGTTCATGATGCCACGAAAACATAATTTTTTTTACATCATATTTATGATGATGATGACCCTCACCGTTCGAATGTTAGGCAGTAGTTTCATGTATACCCCCCAGGGGTAAATGTTAAGGTCCATGCTTACAGAATGGGCATTACAAGTACAGTAGACCCGCTCCTTTGAAATGGGAACAATATTTAGAGGCTCTCCTCCATGTTTCTTTCCAGGGGCATGGAAGGGCCTCACAATTTTTGGCTTCCCTGCCTAGAGCAATACTAAAAAAGATACACTTGCTTACAATGGGCACATTTTTTTAAAAGGCCCTCATGCACGCCTCTATCCAGTGGCATATTGGTGCCTCCCAATTTTTGACTTCCCTGCCTAGGGCAATACTAATAAAGACACACTTGCTTACAATGGCCACTTTTTTTGAAAAGGCCCTCATGCACCCCTCTATGCAGTGGCATCTTGATGCCTCCAAACCTTTGGCTTCCGTGCCTAGGGAAATACTACAGCAGATACACTTGCTTACAATGGCCACATTTTTTTAAAAAGCCCTCATGCATGCCTTTATCCAGTGGCATATTGGTGCCTCCCAATTTTTGGCTTCCCTGCCTAGGGCAATACTAAAAAAGGCACACTTGCTTACAATGGGCACATTTTTTGAAAAAGCCCTCATGCACACCTCTATGCGGGGGCATATTGGTGTCTCCCAACTTTTGGCTTCCCTGCCTAGGGCAATGCTACAAAACACACACTTCCTTATAATGGGCACATTATTTAAAGAGGCCTTTATTTACGTCTCTTCCCAGGGGCATGGGATTGCCACACAATTAAAAAAAAAAATCTTTGATAAAATCCAAAAAACTAACATACACCAACTCTGTCTCACAAGTGGGTATGAGCCCTTAATATTTTTTCCATGAAAATCCGTTTTGGTTTCATTTTGTAACGTTTTCTTGACAGTCCGTAAAAGTGGCGTAATAGTCTGACAACATTGTAGACATCAGTGACCTTGGGGTCTGAAATGCTTCCAGGGGTCTTCCCCATGCTGTTCCCATGTCATTTCAGCACTGTTCTGATACTTTTGTGACATTTTTATGATTTTTCCATGCTGCCGGGGGTCATGTCAGAAAAATACTCGGGTCTCCCATAGGATAACATTGGGCTCGGTGCTCGGGCCGAGTACACGAGTATCTTGGGATGCTCGGCCCGAGCTTCGAGCACACGAGCATTTTAGTACTCGCTCATCACTAATGTGCATTCTCACGAAAAATCGCAGACGACATTGCTTCAATGTCACCCCGTGTAACGGTACCTTTTGAAGGATCAATATTAAGTTGAATTTCCTTAAAATTACAGATCCAAATTCAGATCCAGATCCAGATTCAATTTATGAGGATCTCAAAAAAAAAAATGCCGATGCCATTTCACACTCTGCTGAAGCATCAGCGAGCAGTTAAATGACATTTTGTGTGGCCTCATGATTTCTCCAAAATGCCCTGCAGCTATGAAATTACATAGTTGTAGCAAATTATAGTAGGTATCACAGCAAACATAGAAGATGAGGGCTGGCCAAGCAGGGACATTTTATGTTTGTACAGCGTAAGGATTGGAGGTCAAAATCCACAGCTTATTAAAGGGAATCTGTCAGATAACCTCTGCACCCAATACGACAAGCAGTTCTGGCTGCATATCTCAAATCCCTCCATGATAGTCCAAGCATGTTGCAGCATACATAAACCCGATCTTTAGAAAAAGTATTTGTAAAGTATGTTCATGATATGCTAATTAGGGCCTTGACTAGTCATGGTAGCATTAGTTCCCTTGACTAGTCAGCCCACATAGCATGTTATCATACCCCTAGGGACGTGATAACATGCTTTCAATAGCATTATCATTGCAAACACTATTTTAAGCCGCGCTTGCACGTGGCTGTGCATACCTCACCATTGAGCACTTCAGTTGCCTGGTGTATGCACTTTAGTGAGGCTCATCGTGCATGATCGACAGTTGCAGGTATTTCTGGTCATGTGCACTACTCTAAGGTCAGGTGTATGTATCCCAGCTTCAGAGAAGTATAGTGACCATGACCAGAAATACAACAACATTTGGTTATGCACTGTGACTCTCTCTGAAGATGGGGGTGCATATATCCGGCGACTGAGATGCTAAATGGTGAGGGATGCACAGCTGCGCACAAGCATGGCATAATATAGAGATTATAATGACAAAGCTATACAAAGCATGTTATCACGCTACCATGTTGTTATGTGGGCTGACAAGTCAAGGGAAATAATTCCCCCACGAATAGTCGAAGCCCCAATTGGCATATCATAAATGATGTTTAGAAATATTTTTTATGACGATCTATTCATGTATCCTGCAACATGCTGGGACTATCAGATAGGGATTTGAGATATGCACCAGAACTGCTCATGGTTTTAGGTTCACAGGGGACCTGACAGGTTACCAAAAAATATAACTGTAGAATAAAACTAATTTTATTGTGGCGGACCACAGCAGTGCTGATCCACATTAAAAATGGCTGCGGTAGTCCAAGACTCATATGGTATATAGAAATGTGCTGGACCCATAAAAATCACTCATGGTGAAATATGTGATCTGAGATACACTGCAGTAACAGCACCTTCATAACAACCTTTTTATATTCTTCATATACTGCATAAAGGAGAAGACATGACACCAATCACTACTAATTTGTTGTCTCTCTATTTTTCTTTTTCTTTCTCTCTTTTTTCCTTATTACTTTCTTTTTTTTCTTTTTCTCTTTCTTTTTTCTCTTTCCTTTCTTTCTTTTTTCTTTTTTTTTCCTCATTCTTTCCTTTCTTTCTGTGTAAATTTCTGTCTTTCTTTCCAGATATTTAGTGAATTTTTGGCACTGGCATTTGCAGCAAATTTATTTAACACAAGTTTTATTTTGGGTGACATTCAGCTAACCCAACAAATTTGAATTGCAATATATTTCCTTAAATCTGGTACAGACCTCCAGCTGTATACATAAGCAGCACTTACAGCTGATGTACCCACTTGTACTCCAAGCTAAAGTAATTTGCACACATGGCCTATTTCGAGTAGAGTGCTTCTTCTTGAAGTCAATACACGCATCCTACCTCTAACTCGTCCAACACTCAGTGTTCATTAAAGATAATAAACACGGATATTTCAATTGTTTACTACTCAAGACAAGAGAGGCTCTTATTACAGAGTCTCAGCTGGCAATAGTGCGATCTCCAAGTTCATAATTTACTGCCAGACTGTATTTGTGTAGAGACAGGAATCGTGCTGACGACTGCTGAAGTGCTCATTCTTAAAAGTGCACTAAGGTGTAATTATATAGACTCACAGATATAATACCACTACATCCAATCACCTATACAACTTTGGATAGGTTTTAATAAAAGAAACAGTATAAAAAGTAAAATATGTGTTACTACAATTAATATAGTTTTATTTTTATTAGATATTTCTTATATCTGGAATAAAAAGAATAATAAAGAAGGTGCCAAAAATGTCCAAATGATGGATGAAAACACCAATTTGTCCTAAAATGACAATATCAGTTATGTAATATGACTGGCTAGAAATGGTTATATGTTCAGAATATATACATTTGGTGTCATGTGATACATTATGGCAATATGTGGGCATGTCACGTAGGCCTCATGTATAATACTCATTATCTTTACATTTATATAATACAGTTCTTGAGATGCATAGTTATAAAATATGAATAAATATTTGACTAAAAAAAGAAACCCTTGCTAATATGGAAACTGGCTGAAAAGAAGAGAGTGAGGTTGAAGCCTTGGAATAAAGGTTTTGTTTTTACAAAACAAGAAGGTTATGTATCTCTGTCCATCAGAGTGATAAATTCTTACAAGAAATACTTTCAATCTTCTTTTAAAACTCATGGGAGGAATGTTACATCCCGGAGCGATAAAAGACAGCTACAAAAAGAATGGTTTGTAGAATATATTACACATTGCTCCATTGCTATTTCATGAATAGAAATAGATTACATTGCAGATGTGCATCGCCATCATTATACACTGCTCCAAACAGCACAAGAATTGATCTCCCTGCTAACGTCCTCGTGTGTGCTACACTGATAGATTGTCCTGACACTCAAATAAACTCGGGGTTACATTCAGCCTCCATACATCACACAGACACTTTTCAATGTTTTTTCTCAAAATGCTGCCCTCTTTTCAATCTCTTATTGAATCAATTTTCTTGTACGTTATAGCACTTGTGTCCATATTGACAGGGAAATGGAAAGAAATAGCTATGTAAGTATATACACAAATATATCAGTCTGCAAACATCATTCTTTACATACTTCACAACGCCGTGTCATTAGAATTGTTTACCAAGCAGTTCCCTATCTTAAAATGGTTTTTATATGAATTTGTTTACATCTTTCTTTAACCACTTGAATTCCAGCAGACCCTCTACTTTATTGTCTATACAAATGAATTTCACCATACTGTTCACAGTCCTGCAGTGTCCTCTACACCTTGAGGGCCTCCAACAGGTCATGGTTTTAGGATTTTTTTCAGCACTGCACAGGAGCTAGAATCTTTAATAGTGCAGGGGATTCAATTATAGCATGTGCAATACTAAGGAGGTCCTAAAAACCTGCACTGTTGGCGGCACTCGAGGCCTGGGGTTCCCCACCCCTGCGTTACACTCTTCACTAGGAACATTTGCTGCAGCATATTTAACATGGTTGCAATCTCTACTATATTGCGAGTATGTCAACTTTACTTTAGTATTAGGCCAGGGTAAGATAGCTGTATAACACAGACGCTTGCATAAAAAATAGAAAAAGGTGTAGAATCCGGTGCCACAAAATTCTTTTTTATTTTCAAAAATTGTAAAAATCACACATGCTCCAGAGGAGCTCCTGGACGCGTTTCGTGGGTCTAGCCCACTTAATCGTCAGTACAATGGCAATACAGACAAAAAGAATATATACAATTTAAAAGCAAAAAACAGCCCCCTCTCGCATGTGTGACAAATATACATCAATTATTTCTAACCAATCACATACCTGCAGGTTCTAAAAGAGTTAAAAGGAAAAATATGGGGAAGAAGAGGGGGAGGGGAGGAAAAGAGAAGAAAAGAGCTGATAACATAAAATAAAAGAGGGGGAAAAAAAAAAAAAAAAAAGTGGGGAAGAAAGGGAGGGGAGGGAAAGAGAGGAAAAGAGCTGATAACAGAAAGTAAAAGAGGGGAAAAAAAAAATTGGGGAAGAAAGGGAGGGGAGGGAAAGAGAGGAAAAGAGCTGATAACAGAAAGTAAAAGAGGGGGAAAAAAAAAATTGGGGAAGAAAGGGAGGGGAGGGAAAGAGAGGAAAAGAGCTGATAACAGAAAGTAAAAGAGGGGGAAAAAAAAAAAATTAATTAATTAATAAATAAATAAATTTATAAAAAAAAAAGGGGAAGAAGGGGAGGGGAGGGAAAGAGAGGAAAAGAGCTGATAACAGAAAGTAAAAGAGAAAAAAAGAAAAAGGGGGGGAGGAGAGGGAGAAGAACAGAGCAAAGAACTGATATATTAGTAATGCAATTACATGGTAAACTTACAGGTGTAGAAATGTAAGGATAACTACAACAAAGATCTTTATTTCTTATTGTAAGTCACCAACTGCAAGGCTATTACATTTTAGAAATAGTATATTCCAAGAGATAAGGTATAATCCTCCAACCACATAACAGTAGGGGGATCCCACTAAGCTTACATCCACAGAATACATAAACATATACCTCCTTTCCCAATGGATTATTCATACATTATGTATAGCCATCGTATTGCAAGTGCACTCAATATGTATTATACAAAGGAGCAAATACCATAAAAGAGACATAGGGTGCAGGATCAATAAAAGTATAACAAATCAGATCTATAGTTCAGACCCTGTGGAATCCGTGCATCAAGCCGCAGGATCCATAATTTTTCCTGGTTATGTAGTGTTTTCTCCCAATTACCCCCCCCTATATGGACGGGGTATCCTCTCTATGCCCCTGATCTTTAAAGTTTTAAGGTCCCCTGCATGGAAATCCCTAAAATGGCGCGATAAACCTGACAGGCCCGTTCTATTGGCCTTTGAATTGGGATTTGCCCCTGTAATGTGCTCCGACATCCTTACCTTAAGGGATCTGATAGTGCAACCTATGTAATATTTGTTACAGCTACTACACGTAGCCATATATACTATGTGGGACGTGTTACAATTGATATAGGTAGATATTCTATATTGCTTCCCAGTTCGATTATTGCAAAAGGTTTCACCCATATCCACGTATTTACACATGGTCCACCTATTTTCACCACATTTAAACATCCCCCTATAATTCAACCAAGTCTTCCTTTGGGTTCTTTTTTCCAGATAAATACTAGGAGACAAGTAATTCCCCAAATCTTTCCCTTTCCTTTTAATATTTTTCCTTTTAACTCTTTTAGAACCTGCAGGTATGTGATTGGTTAGAAATAATTGATGTATATTTGTCACACATGCGAGAGGGGGCTGTTTTTTGCTTTTAAATTGTATATATTCTTTCTGTCTGTATTGCCATTGTACTGACGATTAAGTGGGCTAGACCCACGAAACGCGTCCAGGAGCTCCTCTGGAGCAAGTGTGATTTTTAAAATTTTTGAAAATAAAAAGGAATTTTGTGGCACCGGATTCTACACCTTTTTCTATTGCTACTGGTGGTTGCCAAGCCACTTTCCGGTTTGCCTGGGAGTCCTGGGAATATTAGGTGGTTGGAGCTAATCCTTCTTTTTGGCTTGCATAAAAAAGCCTGGACAAGCCATGGTTCCCCTGACCTGAGATCTGCATAGAAATACATGAAGCTTTCACGCTTGAGTCAGCAGAGCAGCAACTAGTCCAGGAATGTTTATGAGATCGCCATCAGTTTTAGGCTGGGGTCACAGTTGCATTTTTCACAAGCGTTTTTGGAGACCTGCGTTTTTAAAAACGTATGTAAAAAACGCACCCATAGGCCCCCATGTTAAAAAACGCATGCCCTAATAGCAAAAACGCATGTGTGACAGTACCATGCGTTTTTGGTGCATTTCCAAAAACGCATGCGTTTATTAATATGGGGCCCTATGGGAAACGCATGTAAAAACGCATGTACAATTAGTACCATTCAAAAATGCATGCGTTTTCCATAGGAGCCCATGTTAAAAAAACGCATGCATTTTCTACCAAAACGCATGCGTTTTTCAAAACACACCAAAAAATAGTACATGCACTACTTTTTGGTGCGGATTTAAAAACGCAGCCAAAAACGCAGGGAGCCACACACCTTTAAACACTCATGGTGACTTGAAAAACGCATGTAAAAACGCAAGCGTTTTTAAAAGGCACTACAAAAGTGCATGCCAACTGTGACCCCAGCCTAATATAGACATCTGACTCCAGTCTAAATCTTTAATTTTGGATAAACATGAGGAGAGTAATTACTAGGTTATTTTTTCAGTGAAGAGTATATTGCAGTATGTAAGTAAAGAGAACAAAGGAAGCTAATCTCGCTGCACAAGGAATTTCACCAATTTATTTATTCATGTGGGTACTGTCAATCCTGGTGTGATACCATTAACATAGAAAAACAAAAGACAATTCATGGCATCACAAATCCAATACGAAATTAAAAGAAAAAAAAAAAAACGCATTGAAGACATCTATAACAATAAAAAAACGTTCTTATGCCACCATAGGCTTTTTTGGCATACTGTGACATCCTTAGTCATAGTAAAACACTTGGTGTGGATGGCAAAAGAGGGGAGTATATAAAAGATTTGAATCTAATTACAAAGAATCAATATTACCTGGTGTGAAACACCACTATACCCAGAGAGCACATTTAAAGGGAACCAACCACCAGGATTTAGCAATCTGTAAATCAGTGCAGCGGATGATTGACAAGTGCAGCATGACATCACTATTTGTGTTTTTTTTTGCCCCCTTACTGTGGGCTTGTCTTTCTGTTGTAAGACAAACTTCCCCATCCCTGGATGAGCCTTGATAAGAGGAAGGGGGGAGGTGGTTCAGCTTACAGCAGAAAGACATGCCTAAAGGGGAGGACCAAAAAACAAATAGTGATGTCATGCTGCACACATCAATCACCTGCTGCACTGATTTACAGATCGTTAAATCCTGGTGATTGGTTTCCATTACCATAATTATAAATTCAAATGGTAATGAAATGGCAGTGAAATTAAGCAAATTGTATTGCTTTTACATTCATTTTGACCAGCTCCACTAATATGGGCAGAGTTGGGATATGACAGAGTCAGGAAAAGCCACGGTGATGACCATTCATCTGACTCATGATGAGCAATGGCAAGGAAGGCCTATGACACACATCTTATACCTGTCCCTGACTGGAGAAAGATTTGTGCCATGGTGCACGCTTGAGGGAAGGAGGTGTATCACAGTCCGCGCTGCCAAGATTTCCGCGTGTAAAACATGCAAGGGAGCCGGTGTCAAAACAAACCTTTTCCTTTATTCATCCATGGATGAATAAAGGAAAAGGTTTGTTTTGACACCGGCTCCCTTGCATGTTTTACACGCGGAAATCTTGGCAGCGCGGACTGTGATACACCTCCTTCCCTCAAGCATTTGATGTCGTTTCCGTAAGTGGAAACCGGTGGAAGTCCAGCAGCAGCCATCCAGGAATTTGTCCTACCAGGCTTACTAACCAGTTGTGGGGATCACAACTGACATAGGTGAGTGGCTTTTGTCTCACCTTCGGGTTCTAGTGTCTAGTGATAGGGGCACTATTGCGCCTTTGTCCCCCCCCCTTTTTTCTCTCATGGTGCACGCTAGTGTTCATGACTCCCCGTGAGCCGGGTTCTCAGGTCTCAGGCACTGGCTGTGGTCACAGTTCTGTGCCTGAGGCTGAGGAGGCCCAGTGGTTAGTGAAGGGTTAAAGTAAGATGATAAAATAAAGATACGGTTATTGATTCGTGATGCCACCTGTAGGGGTCCGGTGATGGCACCGGTGCTGCTAGGACCTCCAAGGAATGGACGGCAGCAGGATGGATCCGCTCCCTACAGGACGAGCGGGAGTCCCCGGGGTCAGGAGCTGCAGTCAAGGAATACGGCAGCTCGGTTGATTCTGTAGACAAAGCTGTTAGTAACAGTCCCGAAATAAAGCTCAGACACGTCACTTCTCTGAACGGATATTTACTGAGTTCTTGCACGGCAGACAGGTGATACGGTTTCCACTGCCAAGTAACGGACTGGGTGGTCCCGGAGATGGATAGTGTCCCTCCAAGGCTCCACAGTGTCTTTCTCTATACTGACTGTCCCTCTCTCGTCGCTGCCTCTAATATACCAGGTCAGGATACTGAGGATTTTCTGTTGAGACCTGAGCCATTGGCCGTCGACTCCCGTTAGGTCCCTGAACCTCAATGGTGGGTACACCTCCTGGTACAGCTGCGGTGATGGTAGATTGTGTATTGCTCTCCTGTAAAGCTCTCAATCACTCCGGATTCTGTGGCACAGCGGTAGATCATCTGCACCACCTCGGAGCCGGTACTCCGTGTTTGGACTGGGCTCGGGTCGTCTATTCTCCGTTTTCTGGTTCTCTTGGCCCCTTTCACTTCTGGGTCACCAGTGCTCAGTGCCCTCCCTGTTAGCTGTTCTGTCACGACTTGGGTTCTTGTTCCTGTCTCTCCAACTTTCTAATTCTGTTCTTCTCTTCCCCACTGCTATACACCTAACTCTTCTCCCACCAGGACCGGTTGCCCAGGAAACGGGTATCTAATTGGTCCTCTGCCTCTGGGTGTTGCATGTGGTACATGGAGCCTTGAGATTAACCTATTCACCACCGAGACGGAGACTACAGCACCTTCAGTCAGGGGTGCAGTACCCTCCTGTGACGCACTCATTGCGGGGCGCCACAGTTAAGATGCTCTTGAAAAGAAGTAGTCACTAAATACAACATAGTTTTCATCCTCTTTGTTGTTGGTTAAGTTTAGTAGTAACAAGCTGGCACAAGAGAAGTGCACACTGTTAGTGTATGTTCTAAGACTACCCAGAGCTATAAGGAGAGAGAAAGTGCAATAGTGTTTTATCTAGATAGAAATTAATATACAGATGCATCTCAATAAATTATAATATCATCAAAAAGTGAACTATTTATATATCATAGAGTCATTAGAGTGATCTATTTCAAGTGTTTATTTCTGTAAATGTTGATGATTATGGCTTACAGCCAATGAAAACCCAGAAGTCATTATCTCATAAAACTAGAATATTATATAAGACCAACTGAAAAAATGATTTTTAATTTGTAAATGTTGGCCTAATAAAGTATATTAAGTAAATGCCTCAATATTTGGTTGGGGTTCCTTTTGCATGAATTACTGCATCAATGCGGCGTGGCATGGGGGCGATCATCCTGTGGCATTTCTGAAGTCTTATGAAACCCCAGGTTGCTTTGATAGCAGCCTTCAGCTCATTTGCATTGTTGGTTCTGGTGCCTCTCATCTTCATCTTAACAATACACTATAGATTCTCTATGGGGTTTAAGTCAAGCGAGTTTTCTGGCCAATCATGCACAGTAAACTGAGGTTATTAAACCAGGTATTGGTACTTTTGGAACTATGGACAGGTGAAAAGTCCTACTGGAAAATTAAATTTCCACAACCAAAAAGCTTGTTGGCAGAGGGAAGCATGAAGTGCTGTAAAATTTCCTGGTAGACGGCAGCGCTGACTTTGGTCTTCATGAAACACAGTGGACCTACACAAAGAAGATAACATGGCTCCTCAAACCATCACTAATTGTGGGAAAATTCACACTAGACCTCAACCAGCTTGGATTGTAGCCTCTCCACTCTTCCTCCAGACTTTGGGACCTTGATTTCCAATTACCTTTTGTGGCTTACCCTCCTTGTGGAGTGGGTCAATGACTGCTTTCTGGTCATCTGTAAAACAACAGTCTTCCCCATGATAGGGTAGCCTACTGGACAAGACTAAGGGACAATTTTAAACTCCTAGTAAGCCTTTGCAGGTGTTTTTGTTAATTAGGCCAGGGTCACATCTCCGTTCTTTCAAAAAGCTCAAAACCGGACCAGGAAACGCTCCTCATAGGAGCCAATGCTAAACACCGGATTGCTTCACAAGCAATCCGGCGTCCGTCTCCGGCACTGCAGCCTGCGTTAAAAATCATGCAGGCCGCAGTTTTCGGAGCGGTTCTCTGATTCCCTCTGCAGTAACCGGATTGCTCAGGATGTGTAATCTTGAGCAGTGCGGCTACTGCATAGTTTGCGCATCCCGGCTATTGCCGGCATGAGCAAACTGTACTATGAATAGTAGAGATGAGCGATGTTCGATTTGAATAGTTCGCCAATCTCAAATTCGAGTTGATTTTGGCGCTATTCAAGTCATTCGCCGAATTCGAACAATTTGGTTCAAATTCGGCGAATATCGAACATGTTCGATTTTGGTTCGAAAATGCGGCAGATGCGGTCAGAAAACCGCATCTGCCGCATTTTCGGCCAAAATAAACAGCTAATAAGTGTTAAAAATAAAAAAATAATCAATGCTCACCTGTCCGCGGTCCACCGAAGCCTCCGGCAAGGTCCTGCGGCTTCTAGGACCTGTGTGACGTCATGTTTTCGCGCGAACTCCGGTCACATGACTGGAGTTCCGCGAGAACGTGACGTCACCACAGGTCCTGGAAGCACAGGACCTTGCCGGAAAGCTTAAAATAGATATTTTTATGTTTCGGACCCTTTCTTTAAGTAATTTTGGGTCCGAAACATAAAAATATCTATTTTAAGCTTTCTGGCAAGGTCCTGTGCTTCCAGGACCTGTGGTGACGTCACATTCTTGCGGGAACTCCGGTCACATAATGAGGGTTATAGTTACGTGCTTTATCCTGAAGTGTCATTATCCCTCCATGGGCGGGGCTGTGTGCTGCAGCCTTCGCCCACTAATTCAATATGGCCGCCCCCTGTGGCTTGGATCCTGTGTTGTGAGGGTGGCCGCGTCATGAAAGGGGCGGGGCTATCAGTATGACGCGAACTTAGCCCCACCCCTTTCATGACGCGGCCACCCTCACAACACAGGATCCAAGCCACAGGGGGCGGCCATATTGAATTAGCGGGCGAAGGCTGCAGCACACAGCCCCGCCCATGGAGGGATAATGACACTTCAGGATAAAGCACGTAACTATAACCCTCATTATGTACAGTAATACTTAGTTTGGGCACAAATAGGGAGACTGATAACAGAGGGGTGCAGGCACCCCTCTATAGAGATACGGGGGGGCAAGTTTGGGGGACATGCACGGAGCTCGGAGGAGCCCGTGGCATGGGGACATTGTAGGAGAAGCCCACCTGAGTGGGCGTCCGGTCTCTAGGGGGGTCTAAGCCCCCCCTAGAGACCTCAAGCATTGTTTTATTTAGTTAATTTCACTCTTTACTATTCATAGTACAGTTTGCTCATGCCGGCAATAGCCGGGATGCGCAAACCATGCAGTAGCCGCACTGCTCAGGATTACACATCCTGAGCAATCCGGTTACTGCACAGCGGTATTCTGCACATATTTTTGAAAAAAAATGTGTGTGACCGGTATTGCGTTCACCGCATCCGGATCTGGATGCGGTGAATGCAATTCACGTTTTAAATGTGACCCCAGCCTTATTCAAATTTTCTGAGAAAATGACTTTTGGGTTTTCATTGGCTGTAAGCCATAATCATCAACATTAATTAAAAAAAACACTTGAAATAGATCACTCTGTTTGTAATGACTACATATAATATATGCCTTTCACTTTATGTATTGAATTACTGAAATAAATTTACCTTTTGATGATATTCTAATTTATTGAGATGCACCTGTAGGTATATGGTCAGATTAGAGCTGATAATACAAGCATATAGGTAAATCAGCTGCTGCAGTGCCATGGGATTAATGAGCCAACAGTATTGCAAAATGAATAAAAGTATAGAAGTGTTTTCTTCTCTTGCACTGCTGACAGACATTAAGATGTTGCAGCAATGGTGAATAAGCAAGGGTTTTTTATATTGACACGTTTTGAAGACCATAGACTTCTTTCTCAGGATCTCAGACACATATCATGTATGTGTGATGTGCTCGCACTGTCTTTGTGAACATTGCACTTTGCACAGCAACGAATCAGGAAGGGAGCAAGGGCTGTGGCAGTGACCCAGCCTCTGACCCCTGATGACAGTACTTTTCACTACTCCAAATTAAATAGATACACTGCACACTCTTGAATGCAATGTGAAAGTTTATTGTTGTGCCCAAAAGAATTAGTGGCAGAATGCTTCACTATGGCGATATTATATTCATATGTGACCTTTTAACTATATAAAAGTCTTTTTCAAACAGTTGCTGAGTGTAGTTAGCCATAGAGTTAGAGGCACAAATAAAAATAATTTGTAAACATAGGAAAAAGAGAGGCTACCGGGCACTACTGACCCGTAGAAGGAGAAGTCCTGCGAAACGGTGCCGCCGTCGTCCTCCTCCACCCCCTCCCTGCACCTACTGTCCACCTGGAATAGGTAAATAAAAAAGAGCACAAAGAAACCAGTGAGTGCCACTTTTTTCTTTGAATGATGAAAAATAATTTGTAGTCTATATGGGATCAAAGGCGTAAGGATAGGCAATGGAGTAGGCACAATTGCTAGAATGTCCAAGAGGAGTATTGGTCTTAGGCTGGGGGAACACTGTCATGCATCAAAAAACGAGCATTTTTGATGCACGACAGTGATGCGAGTGCTGTGCGTGTGGTAGTGCGAGTGTGGTGCGAGTGTGGTCCGAGTGTGGTGCGAGTGTGGTCCGAGTGTGGTGCCAGAGCAATGAATGTGGTGTAACTGTGGTGCGAGTGTGGTCCATGTGCAATGCATTTTTAACATAGTCTTTCTCATGCTGTATAACGTGAGAAAATAGCAGATAGAATAGCTAGATCAGGGTTAATAGTCTCCCGCAGGGAGACTATTACACTATTGTGTGTGGCAACAAAGCAGAATCACTGTCTAGATTGAGGAAATCCAGTCTGATTACAACAGCCAATCACAGAGGCTCTCATAGAGTGTGAGCTCCTGTGACTGGCTGTTAGTTTGACAGTGCACTGAATATGTAATGAGCTTAATAGGCGGCCCCGGAAGTCACAGTGGAGAGACTGTTAAACCTGATCTAGCTATTCAATCCATTCTAACTTTTACCAGCAAGGTGCTACAAACTCACACCGTGTGGTGTATGGGTGTGAGATTTTCTTGCACCCATAGACTTGCAATGCCCACATGCACGTTAGAATCGCGTGCAGTCACAGCATGCTGCGACTGCACTATCTTCTGACATGCAATGTGAGTTTAGTGCAGGGGACTCGCTCCAGTATGCCCTGCCTGATAGGGTAACACTGGTCCAAGTGCAATGTGAGTTTTTCTCAAATTGCTCTTGCGCGAGTTTCACGCCAGTGTGCCTGCAGCCTTAAAGGGAGCCATGCAGCACCTATAAGAAGGTCTGATGGGGTGTGAGTCTGCAATAGTGTTGTGCAGCACCTGTAAGAAGCCCAGCTGTATAGCAATACTTTTGATTTTTGTCCCATTAGGGCTGTTTATAGGTGTTGCACAGCAGCCATTGAGATCCATACTCTTCTAAGACATTCTAGCAATTTTGTGAGCTGCATTTCCTGTCCATTACACTTGCGCACATATTCCTTCAGTCCCACACATAATACCAATTATTCTTATTTGTGCCTCTAGTTCTATGTCAAGCTATTTTTTTGCTAATGTATGTACCTACACAGATTTGTACTCATTTGCTGTTACGACTGAA
>JARQOC010003249.1:7500-17736 GCA_033576535.1 Allobates femoralis | reverse complement strand
CATAGATGGATTGGAATAATCTCCTGGTTAGACCTCTGTCCCATTCCACCAGTCTTGTAACCTTCTGATTTGTCACCTAATCTACAACTTGGGTCATGGAACCTACCTGGTTTTAATTGTTTTTATCTTGTATATCTTTGTTAGCCTTTTTTGATATAATAAAATTATTCACTTTACTATTAGGGTGTGCATAATTGGTTTCTGCATGAGCTTGTAAATTAACCACTGGCTTTTTTTCCATGCGGTATTTTGAACCCCACCTATATGAGAGCTGTGCATCACCATCCCAGTCTCTAATCTGTAGTATTACATAGGACTGCAGGTCACATTTACTAAATTTTCTGTTCTCAGAGAGATATGGATAGGGTCACACAGCACAGCCGTTTTTGCTTCAGGACCGTTTTTGGGGGAAAAAAATCTTTTTTTTTCTAAGTCCCAAAAATGGATTCGTTAACGGATGGTGCACTAAGGTGCACCTGCGTTATTCAAAAACGGCCATCCGGTTTTCCTGGGTACAAACAAACGTTGCTAGCAACGTTTTTGGGTGCAGTTAAAAATCGCATGCATTTTTTTAACATGGGGCCCTATGGGAAACGCATGCATTAACACATGATACATACAGTATAGGCACCATGCGTTAACGCATATGCGTTTTTGGGGAAAAAATGACTAAGTCCTAAAACGGCCAGGAGCTCAGGGGACACTATTGTCACCTTAAAAAAATGGATTTGGCTTGGGAAAGCCTCTCAAAAATGGATTTCTATGTGTGACCCTTGCCTATCACTGTTATCTGTAGTGTTACACAGCACTGCAGATCACAACTACTACTTTATATGTAGTCAGAGATATCACTGTTATCTGTGGTGTTACATAGAACTGCAGGTGACATCTACTAAATTATCTGTACTCAGACACTTTTCACTGTTAAATCTGTGATGTTGTCTCTTCTTTTTTGTTGGGTGGGGAGAGCAGCATATAAACCTTATGTTTAATCTTTTTTTACCCTAACAACACGCCAGTTACCATAGCTCATCCAAAACTGAAAAATAAAAAAAGTGATGAAAGATGCACTGGAATTAAAACCCCAACAGATGGAAAAATTGAAAAAAAAAAAAACATGGGTCTCAGAAAATGGTGATAACCAAATAAAATCAGCGAGAGGAAGGAAGACTGGGGGAGTCAGTGGAAAAGAAGGAAAAAGAAAGAAAAAGTGAAAAAAAAAAATCACAAATATTAAGAAACACATTTCTATATATGTGGAGAAAAAAATGAAGACAAGAGTAAGAATAGAAAGTAAACCAAAAAGAGAATAATGGGAAATGTGCAGTGCAGACCTCCACCTGCAGAGCCGCACACCACATACAGTTGTGCTTAAAAGTTTACATACCCGGGCAGATTTTTTTGCTTTTTTGGCCTTTCTCCAGAGAATATGAATAACTAGCTGTGAGCCCGATGCAAATGCATCGGGATTCTAGAACGTGCATTAATTTGATTATAGTAGTTATAGCTGTTAGCCTGATACAAATGCATCGGGTGTCTAGAATATGTTTATTGTTTTTTTAAAGATTTTTAAATAATAATCGCATCATAAATAGCAATAATATTAGCAATAGCATTATTATTAGCAGTAATAGCAGTATTAATAGCATTATTAGCAGTATTATGAGCATTACTAACAGTATTAATAGCATTAATAGCAGTATTAATAGCATTAAGAGCAGTATTAATAGGAGTAATAGCATTATGAATAGCATTAATAGCATTAGTATGTGCATTAATAGCATTAATAATAGCATTAATAGCATAAATGATAGCATTAATAGCATAAATAATAGCATTAATAGCATTAGTATTAGCATTAATAGCATTAATAATAGCATTAATAGCAATATTATTTGCATTAATAGCATTATTATTACCATTCATAGCATAATTATTAGCATTAACAGCATTATTATTAACATTAATAGCATTATTAATAGCAATAATAGTACTAATAATAGTATTATTATTAGTATTAATAGCATTATTACCATAAATAGCATTAAAAATAGCGTTAATAGCATTATTATGAGGAGTAATAGCATTATTAGCATTAATAACATTATTAATAGCATTAATAGAATTAAAAATAGCATTAATAGCATTATTAATAGCATTAATAGCATGATTATTAGCCTTAATAGCATTAATAGCATTAATATTAGCATTAATAGCATTATTAACATTATTAATAACATTAATAGCATTATTAATAGCATTAATAGCATAAATAATAGAATTAATAGCATAAATAATCGCATTAATAGCATTAGTATTAGCATAAAGAGCATTAATAGCAATATTATTAGCATTAATAGCATTTTGAATAGCATAAATAGCATGATTATTAGCCTTAATAGCATTATTAATAGCATTAATAGGATTATTATTAGCATTATTAGCATTAATATTAGCATTAATAGCATAATTATTAGCATTAATAGCATTATTATTAGCAGTAATAGCATTATTATTAGCATTATTAGCATTATTAATTGCATTAATAGCATTAATAATAGAATTAATAGCATTAATATTAGCATTAATAACATTAATAGCATTATTAATAGCATGAATAGCATGATTATTAGCCTTAATAGCATTAATAATAGCATTATTAGCATTATTATTAGCATTATTAGCATTAATATTACCATTAATGGCATAATTATTAGCATTAATAGCATTATTATTAGCACTAATAGCATTATTAATAGCAGTATTAGCATTAATAATAGCATTAATAGCATTATTAATAGCATTAATAGCATGATTATTAGCCTTAATAGTATTAATAATATCATTAATAGCATTATTATTAGCATTATTAACATTAATATTAGCATTATTAGCATAATTAGTAGCATTTATAGAATTATTATTAGCAGTAATAGCATTAATAGCATGAATATTACCATTAATAGCATTAATATTAGCATTAATAGCATTAATAGCATAATTAATAGCATTAATAGCATTATTAATAGCATTAATAGCATTATTAATTGCAAGAATAGCATTATTAATAGCATTAATAGCATTATTAATAGCATTAATAGCATAAATAATAGCATTAATAGCATAAATAATAGCATTAATAAAATTAATAGCAATATTATTAGCATTAATAGCATTAAGAATAGCATTAATAGCATGATTATTAGCCTTAATAGCATTAATATTAGCATTAATAGCATTATTAATAGCATTAATAGCATAAATAATAGAATTAATAGCATAGATAATTGCATTAATAGCATTAGTATTAGCATAAAGAGCATTAATAGCAATATTATTAGCATTAATAGCATTTTGAATAGCATAAATAGCATGATTATTAGCCTTAATAGCATTAATAATAGCACAAATAGCATTATTATTAGCATTATTAGCATGAATAGCATAATTATTAGCATTAATAGCATTATTAGCATTAATAGCATTATTAACAGCATTAATAACATGATTAATAGCATGAGTAGTAGCATTAATAGCAGTATTAATAGCATTATTAGCATTATTATTAGCATTAACAGCATTATTATTAGCATTTATTTATTTTTTTATTATTATTTTTTATTTAATTATTTATTAATTTTTTTTTTTAATTATTTTTTAATTATTATTTAATTATTTTTTTTATTATTAAATTTATTATTTATTTTAAGTGAGCCTGAGGCTGAGACACAGTTCTCCTTCAGGTCCGCTGAAAGGGCTCATATTATTAGCTTTTTATTTATTTTTTTATTATTATTTTTTATGTAATTATTTATTTATTTATTTATTTATTTTTTTATTATTATTATTTAATTATTTTTTTTATTATTAAATTTATTATTTATTTTAAGTGAGCCTGAGGCTGGGACACAGTTCTCCTTCAGGTCCGCTGAAAGGGCTCATATTATTAGCATTTTTTTCTTTTTTTTATTATTATTTTTTATTTAATTATTTATTATTTTTTATTTATTTTTTTTATTATTTTTTAATTATTTTTAATTATTTTTTTTATTATTAAATTTATTATTTATTTTAAGTGAGCCTGAGGCTGAGACACAGTTCTCCTTCAGGTCCGCTGAAAGGGCTCATATTATTAGCATTTTTTTTTTTTATTATTATTATTTTTTATTTAATTATTTATTATTTTTTATGTATTTTTTTATTATTTTTTTATTATTTTTTAATTATTTTTTTTATTATTAAATTTATTAGTTATTTTAAGTGAGCCTGAGGCTGAGACACAGTTCTCCTTCAGGTCCGCTGAAAGGGCTCATATTATTAGCATTTATTTAATTTTTTTTATTATTATTTTTTATTTAAATATTTATTAACTAGCTGTGAGCCCGATGCAAATGCATCGGGTGTCTAGAATATTTTTAAATTTTTTTTTAGATTTTCAAATAATAATCCAATTATTCCAATGACATCTTTACACCAACTACATATATTAGTATGGTTGATATCATTTAAGGAAAATTGAACTATTATGTTGTAAGGGTCTAAGAACACAAAGTAGCAATACTTCTTAATATGTCAATTTTTTGAATTGATGAATTAACAGTACTAATATATGTATCAGCCACTTTGTGTCAGCCCACCAATCGCGTCAAGATGCCCTTACGCCTGGTGGGACCTACTCTAACTAAATCCGAATTGATATAATTTAGATATTTTTAATAGCTGGATTTTTCTTAGATTTTTTGAGGATTGTGATGTAAATAATAAAATTTTGTAAATTGATACAGAAGGAGTTACCAACTACAGACTTGCAGCAATATCCGTGCAATAACAAAAAAACTTGAAGTTAACCTACGGTAAATGGAGTTAACATAGCTTCAGCAGGTGCTTAAGATGCATCCACTAACTAACCACAGGTGAATGCAATTGATGTGGATGACACTGCCGCAACTATGTTGTCTGCACAAACCGCAAGTTAAGTACAAATTACATATATGCAATTATGAAAATTACAGCAAGTATGTTCTTGGTGAGTCCTTCATGAACAATTATTATCATTTAGTATATTCCCCAACAAAGTGAAAAAATCTAAGAAAAATTTCGTGGTAGAATCTAATTAATAATTTATGTTTGTCCCTATCTATCTAAACATGTGGAACACACCTTGCTAATGAGATGTGTGTGAACAGCCGTCCCACCCGTCTCTTAGCTGTTCACAAAAACCTCTCCCTTTAAAGAATAAGAATCAAATCTCTCAGCACGTAAAGCACTGGAGCTTTAAATAGTGGTTTCTATCACCCTGTGAGAAAATCAGAATGATACACATCTCCAATGAAATCTGAAATGTGTTTTTCCACAAACATTGTATAAACTATGCACATAAAAAACTGAAATTGAAAAGACTAAACTAATGTTTTTTTTTTTTTTTTTTTTTTTTTAAATAGAAAAGGTAAAAATATAAAATATGCAAAAGTTCATCCCAAAATATTCCGATAGACAATATTTTTGGTGAAGACTTTCTCACAGTTAGGCACCAATTTGCCTTGAATGCATGAATCCACCACTTTGACCTTCACATTGCATCGTCTCTTCACACGTGAGAAAGCCACATATAATTGTCCATGACCAAAAACAGGTTCTGGCAAATAAATCCCCACTTTCTCCAAAGTTTGTCCTTGGGATTTATTTATGGTCATGGCAAAGGCAGGCTTCACAGGAAATTGCCGACGTCTTAGTTTGAAAGGCAATCCAGTCTCTGATGGACAGAGATCAATTCTTGGAATGAAGACTACATTTCCTTCATCCGAGCCAGAAATTACTTTTGCTTGTATCAAGTTGTCAAACAAAGCAATAATAATCATCCGAGTCCCGTTGCAAAGTCCTTTTCTGCTGTTAAAATTACGCAAAAGCATTATAATTGTACCAACTTTTAATTTCAGGAGATGAGAAGGCATTCCTGTTGGTGTTAGAGAATTTAGAAATTCCACGGGATATTGTTCGGGATTTTCCGTCTCATCTGGATCAATGGAATCATGGCTCATATATTCCATGTATTCTCCAGGAATACAATCCATCACTTTTGAATTGATCAAATCCACAGCGTCATTTTTGGGACAAAGAATGGCATGTGATGCAGCATTCTGAATACTTTCGTCATTATTCACATCAATGAGAATGTTTTCACCAAATATGTCCAAGATTAAAGAGCCAGTGCAGATCATGTCTTGCGGGATCTCAATGACATCATCACCAAGGTTGTAATCATTGGACAATTCTCCATTTCCCAATTGAATTAACCAATTGCTATATTCAGAATCAATGGAGCGCATGTTGTTAATGAGCGGCAATTGATTAAAAAGCTGCCATTGTCGTGAATATTTAATGCAGCTCTCTACGATGTCTGTCCTTGTTCCATGAGAGATGATAGGAAGACACTGCCGAAAGTCTCCTCCCAGAACAATGACTTTCCCTCCAAAGGGTAATTTATTTTTCTTGGAGACATCAGTTGTCATGACATCCCGTAATAATTGATCAATTACATGCAAAGCGTATTTTGACAACATAGTAGACTCATCGATGATGAAGAGTTTGGTAGTCTTCAAATGTTGGGCCGCATCAGTATCATTTTTGATTCTTGAAACGGATGTCTCATTAATTGGTATTGGTATGCCATACAGTGAATGGATAGTTCTTCCTCCTTGCAATAGATTAGCAGCAATCCCTGTACTGGCTGCAGGTGAGACAACTTCTCCTTCTCCTCTCAGTTCATGAATCAATAGATGATAGAGATAGGTTTTCCCACTTCCACCGGGACCATCAAGGAAAAAGCACTTTGCCTTATCACTTGTATCCTCTAAAGCTTTATGGATTGCAGTATAGGCCAAACGTTGTTGATCATTTAAGGTGAGTTTCATTTCATGTGCTCTTACTAACTCTTCTTCTTTGTTGTATTGAGGACGAATGTGTGGTTTTCTTTTTGGGTGTGGCAGATTAAATTCATTAAAATGTTTAGCATGAAATTTTAAAACATGTTCAACATCAGTCATGGCATATCCTTCACAATGCTCACAATCATCAGTGTCGGGGTGGTAGGCATGACAGTAATCTTGAACGAAGTGTTGTTTAAATTCTTGCCACAACTCCAGGGGATGATTAGGAGGACCAAACACACATATATATGCAAACATGTCACGGAGCTGTGCAGGCATATTGAGAACACAGGCATCCAATAGAGTTTTTCTCCAAACAGTGTCATCAAAGAGCAATCCATGGGCTAATGCCGCCTCTTTAAAAGTGGAGTATGTGACTTCCTTAACAGTCTTAAGGTTGTCAAAACTTGTAGCTCCTTTAACATGGAGTAACAACAGCCTTAAAAAATAACGTTCTTGTTCTTGAATACTAAAAGTGTAGAGTCTACCAATGACTGAAGCACCTCCTCTCCTTCTAAGTTCCCATGCACCTTCTTTCCAAACATAATGCTCCGGAATTTGACGATATAAGTACTCCCGAGCATTGGGATCATTCTCATTGAGGGTAAAGTAGGCCATGAGTGTTGATTGTCTGTCCATTGAATAACTGATGTTGTCCGCAGAATCACCCTCGTGAAAAAAAAGTGATTGTGAATGAGGCAGATGTACTGCAAGACGAATAATGCTGTGTGATTGTCTATGCATTTGGAAAGCAAAGATTCGCCAAGCTGCCTCTGGTGCACTGACATATCTGGAATCCATGAATTTATGAGTTTCATCGTGTCTGATGTTGGTTTCACAAATTTCCACATTGGCTTTGTCATGACCTTTATACACATATTTGAAGAGGTATTTTACGCTCTGAATGGAAGCACATACTTCCACATTGATATGGCACTTATATTTTAATAGAAGGAAAGGGTTATATGGAACCACCCAAGAATTATCAATCATCTTGGAATGGTGTGGAAAAGAAGGTCCTTCGTTTCTTTGATAACTTGGATATGCATCCTCAGGTATAACAGTTTTTGTTTGAAACTTTTTGGGAAAAGCTTTTTTACACTTTCCATTCTCCATACATGGAGAATTGGGATTGTGTTGTCCACAGGGGCCATGGATCATGTGTTGCATGACAATTTGATGGAGCACAGGGTAATGTGATGGATCAGGAATTTCAGCCCAAACAGTATTGTCCACTTCCACCTCAGTTCTTAGTTTTGAGTTGGGATCTAGAATAATTAGAATGTGAGCATGTGGACGGCCTCGCTTTTGAAATTCTATCACATTAACCATAGCACAAACCTTGCCAAATAATCCAGAATTAATATCTTTCAAAAGGGCTTCAAGTTTAATCCTGAATACACGGGCCACTAAATCCGGGCGATGTTCAGCACGCTGCCATGGGTGTAAATTGTTTGCAATTTCACTCCATTTCGGATTACAGGTCATCGTTATAAAAAGATCTGGTCTTCCAAATTTAGTTACAATCGCCATGGCATCTTGATACCTCTGCTGCATGTTTCAGGGACTTCCATCAAAGGAAGATGGTAAAATTACTGTCTTGCCAATGGGGATTCCTTTTTCTACGGATTTTCTCAGCAAATGTTCTTGAAGGAGACAATAATCTTCCACCTTCAAATCCTTCTGGTGTTGTCGTATAAAATTTAAACGATTGGCCTCGATCTTAACATAGGCATCCACCAAGTACTGCTGGGTCAGCTTACCTCCATTAAGGACAGGATTGAATTCTGTCCGTACTGACAGCAAATAACAGTAATACTGCAGCTGTGTCACCCTGCGAACATTTTGGCCTTGCTGCATGAGTGATTCATGCCACCCTTGCTCTCCATGAGGGAAAAACAATGGATACAGTAATGCATCCAAATTACTGTGTAAAATACTTATTTGCTGTGTTTTGGGGGCCAACGGATTATTTATGTCTGGTTTTAGATGTATTAAAATGTCTCTATTAAATGGTGGCTCTCCATCAGCATTTTCAAAGATGACTGCGACTTCATGGACAGTAGGGTTGTTATACCGTCTTGGGTCTTGCTCTCTGTCTTGTTTAATTGCCATGATGATATTAGGCATTTTTGTGCCATGTTCCAATGCTTTCTGTTCTTCCTCTTCCTCCACTTGCCGTAACATTTTGTAAGCTGAAACAAAGGGATTAATACCTTCCAATTGCTCAGCAAGAATTCTCATCAAGGCTGGATTACACTTGAGATTTTCTGGAGACTGTAGGCGTTGTTCAGTAGCAGTAGCACTATCCAAAATATAGAGCTGTGCATATGCTGGAACTTGACCTTCAGCGGGGTGGAGAGTTCCAGTTCTATGGTAAATTTGGCCGTGAATCCGGAAACAATAAGGACCGTGTCCAGGTGGTTGAGAAACACTTGCACCCATCGAAGCAAATGCAAAGGAACTATTAATGCTCCTGATATTGTCCATGAGATTTTTACTATATGGGCTGTCTCCTTTCAGTAAAGTAGTGAAGAGCTCAGGGTACTGAGGTAATGGTACCTTAACTTTGCCCTTGTGACAACAAAGGGAGAACTGTCCATCAGATGGCCTTTCAGCCTCAAAATGTTGTGCTTGACAATGTTCACATAACATATTCATGGGCCCACAGGTATGTTCTAAAATACTGGTATCGTCATCAGTAAAGCCAATAGGGATTGATGACGTAGGTGAAGTGAGCAACAGATGACCTTTTTTGTAGATGCCTACATAAATAAGACGTTGCTGTGTAGAACTGTCAAGACATCCAACAAAAGAAGTAGTGACTGGAGACTTCTTACGGAGGTTTTTTTTTTGGCGTAGTTGACGCTGTAAGGCAGCCAAATGGGCCAAACGGCGTTGTTTTGAGGTAGGTGACATAATTTGTAAACGTTTGACTTTAGCCAATTGATGTCTTGTCATGGCAGAAGCAATCTTGTCTGTTCTTGTTTTAGAAGAACATTTGCCCTTCACTTTACCTGTGCCAGATGTTGTAGGCAGTTGAGTTTCAGAAAGTGTTGGAGACACAGATATAGGCGCCATATCAGAGGTAGATGGTTTTCGTTGCACCTTCACCTTTTGTTGTTTGCGGCCAGATGTTGTAGACAGTTGAGTTTCAGAAAGTGTTGGAGACACAGATATGGACGCCATATCAGAGGTAGATGGTTCTCCTTGCACCTTCACCTGTTGTTGTTTGCGTCTTTTGCGTTGCGCATCAGCTTTTTTTGCCAACCGACTGCTTCTTTCTTCAGCAGACTCCTTTGCAATTCTT
>JARQOC010003249.1:0-5000 GCA_033576535.1 Allobates femoralis | reverse complement strand
GGACTTGCACCGCGGATGAGTATATTATTGTGCTGTTCCATTTTCTCTTTTTATATAATAATGAATATATCAATAAATAATCGATTATATTGGCCCAAAAAGATATCTTAGCTGATATATATAGATTAATATACAATATATATATATAGTAATCATATACATATATATAATATAACATCTATATATATCTATATATCTATATATATTAATCTATATAATGTGTATATATATATATATATATCATATATATATCTATATCAATATATATATATATAATAATGAATATATCAATATAACAATAATATTAATAATGGATTACTAATAATAATTAATCTTAACACTAATAATAATAATATAAATAAATAATGATAATCAATAATCAATTATACTGGGCCAAAAAGATATATAATTATGAATATATCAATATATAATAATAATATTAATAATATATTAATAATAATAATTAATATAAACACTAATAACAATAATATTAATAAATAATCATAATGAATAATCAATTATATTGAGTCAAAAAGATATCTTAGCTGATCTTGAAGGGATGAGGTTCCAGCACTGGTCTTCCAACGTCCGTCCCACAGGATCACCAAGGCATAATCGATTAATAATGATAATTAATATTAACACTAATAATAATATTAATAATTAATAATAATTACTAATCGATTATATTGGCCCAAAAAGATGTCTTGTAGGGATGAGTTTCCAGCACTGGTTTGCCGACGTCCGTCCCACAGGATCACCAAGGCAGGAATAATTTGTGAGGAAAAGTTAAAGTAAACACTATAAAATTGCGGCAGGTGATTGGTAGACAAAGGGTAGTATGGTGATTGGTAGGCAAAATGGGTTGCTACCCAGCAACAGCACAGTCAGCCACGGGATTTTCGCGGGCAAACTCGCCCTATACTTTCTATGGGGATTACCGCAACCGCGCCGCAAGTGTAGCGACTCGCAATGGCCTCGCGGCCATTGCTCGCGCTACACAGCGAGTCGCAATAGATCCCCATTGAAAGTATAGGGGGAGTTGCGGCAGGTGCGGCGGCTGAGGTAGCGACTCGCAATGGCCTCGCGGCCATTGCTCGCGCTACCTCAGCGGTAAATCGCTAACTGTGTAGCCGGGCCTCTGGTTGTATTTTCGACCAGCGACTCGCAATGGCCGCTTCGCGGCCTTTGCTCGCGCGTGGTGACGTCACATAGTGACATAGCCACGGCGTTTTCGGGGGCCGACACGAAAATGCCTACGGCAATTATAGAGTAGATTAGTATTTATTTTTTTTATTATTTTTTTATTATTTTTTTATTATTTTTTTATGATTAAATTTATTTGTTGACATACATTAGCGGTGTGTCGGCGAATTAACGGCCGGGCCCCTGGTTGTATTTGTCGGCCCCAAAATCGCGGATACACCGCTAATGTATGTCTATGGGCAGTGAGGTCGAATTCTGATTGGTCGGCGTCAGCAGAGAGCGACCAATCAGAAATCGGGCTGACTGCCCATAGACATGCATTAGCGGTGTGTCCGCGATTTTAGGGCCGACAAATAGAACCAGGTGGGCGGCCATAAAATCGCCGACACACCGCTAATGTATGTCAATGGGAAATGAGGTGCTCTTCTGATTGGCTGAGGGCAGTAGACAGCGACCAATCAGAAGAGCGTGTCACATCTCATAGAGATAGAATGGCGGATTTTTCGTCCATTCTATCTTAATGAGAAGTGAAGAGGACGTCGTAGCTGGAAGTTGGCGGAAAGAAGACAGAAGACCCCGGGGGCCGGACGAAGAGCCGGAGATGGCGGAAAGAAGAGAGAAGACCGGCGGGGCCGGAGGATGAGGACGCCTGGCCGGACGGAGGACTTGTGGATCGGACGGACGATCAGATGACTAAGAAGGCATGTAAGTGATCGACGGGGGCGTTAGGTTAGGGGACGGCGGGGGCTTCGGGTGTAGGGCCTTAGGTGTTAGCGGCGGGAGCTTAGGAGGCGGCGGGGCTTAGGGGAGGGCTTAGTGCGGCGGGGCTTAGGGGTAGGGGCTTAGGTGCGGCGGGCGTTAGGGGGTAGGGGGTTAGGTGCGGCGGGGCTTAGAGGGTAGGGGCTAAGGTGCGGCGGGGCTTAGGGTGTAGGGGCTTAGGTGCGGCGGGGCTTAGGGGGTAGGGGCTTAGGGGCGGCGGGGCTTAGAGGGTAGGGGCTTAGGTGCGGCGGGGCTTAGGGTGTAGAGGCTTAGGTGCGGTGGACTTAGACTTAGGGGGTAGGGGCTTAGATGCGGCGTGGCTTATAGGGTAGGGGCTTAGGTGCGGCGGGGCTTAGGAGGTAGGGGCTTAGGTGCGGCGGGGGTTAGAGGGTAGGGGCTTAGGTGCAGCGGGGCTTAGGGGGTAGGTAGGGGCTTAGGTGCGGCGGGGCTTAGAGGGTAAGGGCTTAGGTGCGGCGGGGCTTAGAGGGTAGGGGCTTAGGTGCAGCGGGGCTTAGGGGTAGGTAGGGCTAGGTAGGGCTTAGGTGCGGCGGGGCTTAGGGGGTAGGGGCTTAGGTGCGCGGGGGTTAGAGGGTAGGGGCTTAGGTGCGGCGGGGCTTAGAGGGTAGGGGCTTAGGTGCGGCGGGGCTTAGGGGGTAGGTAGGGGCTTAGGTGCGGCGGGGCATAGGTGCGGCAGGGCTTAGGGGCTTAGGTGCGGCGGGGGTTAGAGGGTAGGGGCTTAGGTGCAGCGGGGCTTAGGGGTAGGGGCTTAGGTGCGGCGGTAGGGTCTTAGGCTTGGGCGGGGGCTTAGGAGGTAGGGGCTTAGGTGCGGCGGGGCTTAGGGGGTAGGTAGGGGCTTAGGTGCGGCGGGGCTTAGGGGGTAGGGGCTTAGGTGCGGCGGGGCTTAGACTTAGGGGGTAGGGGCTTAGGTGCGGCGGGCTTAGAGGGTAGGGGCTTAGGTGCAGCGGGGCTTAGGGGTAGGGGCTTAGGTGCGGCGGGGCGGCGGTAGGGTCTTAGGTGCGGCGGGGCTTAGGAGGTAGGGGCTTAGGTGCGGCGGGGCTTGGGGGTAGGTAGGGGCTTAGGTGCAGCGGGGCTTAGGGGGTAGGGGCTTAGGTGCGGCGGGGCTTAGGCTTAGGGGGTAGGGGCTTAGGTGCGGCGGGGCTTAGAGGGTAGGGGCTTAGGTGCAGCGGGGCTTAGGGGGTAGGGGCTTAGGTGCGGCGGGGCTTAGAGGGTAGGGGCTTAGGTGCAGCGGGGCTTAGGGGGTAGGGGCTTAGGTGCGGCGGGGTGGCGGTAGGGTCTTAGGTGCGGCGGGGCTTAGGAGGTAGGGGCTTAGGTGCGGCGGGGGTTAGATGGTAGGGGCTTAGGTGCAGCGGGGCTTAGGTGCGGCGGTAGGGTCTTAGGTGCGGCGGGGCTTAGGAGGTAGGGGCTTAGGTGCGGCGGGCTTAGGGGGTAGGTAGGGGCTTAGGTGCGGCGGGGCTTAGGGGGTAGGGGCTTAGGTGCGGCGGGGCTTAGGCTTAGGGGGTAGGGGCTTAGGTGCGGCGGGGCTTAGAGGGTAGGGGCATAGGTGCGGCGGGGGCGGGCGGGTTAGGGTCTTAGGTGCGGCGGGGCTTAGGGGGTAGGTAGGGGCTTAGGTGCGGCGGGGCTTAGGGGGTAGGGGCTTAGGTGCGGCGGGGCTTAGGCTTAGGGGGTAGGGGCTTAGGTGCGGCGGGGCTTAGAGGGTAGGGGCTTAGGTGCAGCGGGGCTTAGGGGGTAGGGGCTTAGGTGCAGTGGGGCGGCGGTAGGGTCTTAGGTGCGGCGGGGCTTAGGAGGTAGGGGCTTAGGTGCGGCGGGGCTTAGGGGGTAGGTAGGGGCTTAGGTGCAGCGGGGCTTAGGGGGTAGGGGCTTAGGTGCGGCGGGGCTTAGGCTTAGGGGGTAGGGGCTTAGGTGCGGCGGGGCTTAGAGGGTAGGGGCTTAGGTGCAGCGGGGCTTAGGGGGTAGGGGCTTAGGTGAGGCGGGGCTTAGAGGGTAGGGGCTTAGGTGCAGCGGGGCTTAGGGGTAGGGGCTTAGGTGCGGCGGGGCGGCGGTAGGGTCTTAGGTGCGGCGGGGCTTAGGAGGTAAGGGCTTAGGTGTGGCGGGGGTTAGAGGGTAGGGGCTTAGGTGCAGCGGGGCTTAGGTGCGGCGGTAGGGTCTTAGGTGCGGCGGGGCTTAGGAGGTAGGGGCTTAGGTGCGGCGGGGCTTAGGGGGTAGGTAGGGGCTTAGGTGCGGCGGGGCTTAGGGGGTAGGGGCTTAGGTGCGGCGGGGCTTAGGCTTAGGGGGTAGGGGCTTAGGTGCGGCGGGGCTTAGAGGGTAGGGGCTTAGGTGCGGCGGGCGGCGGTAGGGTCTTATGTGCGGCGGGGCTTAGGAGGTAGGGGCTTAGGTGCGGCGGGGGTTAGAGGGTAGGGGCTTAGGTGCAGCGGGGCTTAGGTGCGGCGGTAGGGTCTTAGGTGCGGCGGGGCTTAGGAGGTAGGGGCTTAGGTGCGCCGGGGCTTAGGGGGTAGGTAGGGGCTTAGGTGCGGCGGGGCTTAGGGGGTAGGGGCTTAGGTGCGGCGGGGCTTAGGGGGTAAGTAGGGGCTTAGGTGCGGCGGGGCTTAGGGGGTAGGGGCTTAGGTGCGGCGGGGCTTAGGCTTAGGGGGTAGGGGCTTAGGTGCGGCAGGGCTTAGAGGGTAGGGGCTTAGGTGCAGCGGGGCTTAGTGGGTAGGGGCTTAGGTGCGGAGGGGCGGCGGTAGGGTCTTAGGTGCGGCGGGGCTTAGGAGGTAGGGGCTTAGGTGCGGCGGGGCTTAGGAGGTAGGGGCTTAGGTGCGGCGGGGCTTAGGGGGTTAGGTAGGTGCTTAGGTGCGGCGGGGCTTAGGGGGTAGGGGCTTAGGTGCGGCGGGGCTTAGGGGGTAGGGGCTTAGGGTGGTATTGGCTTAGGTGCGCGGGGCTTAGGGGGTAGGGGCTTAGGTGCGGCGCACTTAGGGGGTGGTTTAGAGCATTGGGGGGTGGTTTAGAGCATGGCGCTGTAGTGTACAGCGCGATAGTAT
>JARQOC010003248.1:0-17742 GCA_033576535.1 Allobates femoralis | reverse complement strand
GACAGAATCCCTCTCCACACTGATGAGGGGCAATATCCCGAAACAGCTGTCTGTGGATGGATACCTGGCTCTGTTAATTCCATTGTCATGTCCTTAACTCGTAAATGAGTGGGATATTTACTATAAGGGCCACTTAATATGGTGGTTATGGTGGTCTCCGCGAGGATTCTACCCCAGGGCTAGGTTCTTACTGGGAGGGATATCTGGCTAGTCCTGTGTTTGAGACTCTTAATTGAGGCTCCACAGACTACATTTGCATATTCAAATTTCCAGGAGGCAATGCATCATGGATTTCACTGTGTTTGAGCGCTTTAGCCGGCTGCCTGCAGTGTTTTCCTTGACTGGTCTCCCTGAGATCAGTGAATGCTTTGTGATGTTGGTCTACCAGGCATTGCTTTCATCTAGCCAAAATCCTACTCCACACTGATGAGAGACAATACCCCCAAACATCTGTCTGTGGGTGGATACCTGGCTCTGTAAATTTCCTTGTCTTATTTTTATGTTCAATCTATGTTTATTGAATAAGTAAAAAGGAACAAACAGTGAAATCGACCGTACAATGTAAAATATTTCTAGGCTTAATGCCAACATATTAAGAGTTTCTTGTGATATATTAAAAGTTCAAGTATTAATTTATGAAAAAAAAAAAAAAAGAAAAGAAAAAGAAAAAAAAAAAGGAAAAAAGAAACTGCACTTAGTGAGCAGCATACATTCAACATATTTGTTGCAAAACATAGCAAACTGACACTAGTAAACTCACCAACTACAATATCTAAGTTAACAATATAAAGCTCGCTCCCTTTGAGCTGGGAGTTGGTGGAGTAAACCTAAGACTTGAAACTTAAAGTCTCAGCTCTCTCGGATAGGCTCATGTTGGTAGGTATAACTCGTGAGAAAGAGATGACTCTAGAAGTGAAGGTCAGGGCAGGGTAGGGGTTAAGACACGAGGCGAGGTATACAAGTGAGGAAAGAGAGAGAAAAAGAGGAAAATTAACGGGGAGCGCGGGGGGAGTCGGGGGGGTGAGGAAGGGATGGGCACCCCCCCTCAGGAGGGACCAAAGATCTCCAAGTATCTTGGAGAATTAACAAACATCGTCCATCGTCCCCATGTTACTACAAATTTATCGCTGGAATTGTTCAATTCTGCTGTGAGATCCTCCATCCTACAAAGACTATGCATTTCTTTCAACCAGTCTGTCAAAGGTGGACAGACTGTCTGCTTCCAATACCGCGGAATGATTGTATGGGCTGCTGCAATGCAGAACCGCAAGATATCTCTTCTTTGCGACTTAATGGTACCCGGGAGGATAGATAGTAACGCCATCTGAGGTGAAGCCTCCACGTCTTCGCCACTTATCTCCCTATATGCGAGGAAGACCCCCTTCCAAAAGGGCTGTAGCTTGCTACAACTCCACCAGATATGTGTCATCGTTCCCCTCTCCACCCGGCACCTCCAACACATATCAGACACAGAGGGGAACGCCGCGTGAAGATTGACCGGGCAACGGTACCATCTGGCCATGATTTTAAAATTTTTTTCCTGGGCTTGACAAGCCACCGACATTTTATGCGATATGACAAATGCTTTCTTCCAGTCGTCCCCCGAGATGGTGGTGCCCAGCTCCCCCTCCCACCGTCTGGTATATTTAGGTAGGTCTTCCGAGCCAGAGTGACTTAAAAATGTATAAATTAAGGACACGCAGTGGGCAGGTGGAGAGTTTTGTAGGAGCATCCTCTCGAAGGGGGAAGGCGGGGAGGAAAAGTCGAGCCCCCGATTTCCCCTCAGTAGAAATGACTTAAACTGCGCGTATTCCATCCAGGGAACATCTCCAACAGTTCTAACAAATATATCGTATGGCATCAGGCTGTTACCCTTCAAAATGTGGTGACAGCGAGGCTCATCACCCAGACTCCAATTCAGGAACCGATGTATGCCCATTCCAGGCGGGAAGTCCGGATTGTTGAACAAGGGTGTGAGGGGCCCCCGGCCCATGGATAAACGTCCCTTTTTGGTCTCCTGATCCCAAATCTGGAGGGCAACTCTTAGAGCATTTGAACCCGGGCTAAAACTACCCCTATTGAGTGGGCTAACCCAGGGTAAATTGTGTAGGGGAATTCTCGAACAGTTCTGCTCCAAGCTAACCCATTGTTTAGAGCTGCTGTTATATTGCCAGTCTATCATTCGAGTCAGAATGGTCGATCTGTAATAAAGTTTAAAATTGGGGAGACCCACCCCACCCCTGTATTTATGTCTATATAGTGTATTTACCGCTACTCTCGGTCTCCGGGATCCCCAAACAAACCGTAACAGAATAGTTTGCAGCTTCCGGAAGAATGATGCTGGTATACTAATGGGTACCGTTTGAAAAAGGTATAAAAACCGGGGCAAGACATCCATTTTAATCACATTGATTCTCCCGAACCACGATAGAGTACGTTTATCATATCCATTTAGGTTCTTAATTGTTTTTTCTAAGAGGGGCAAATAGTTCAAACAAAATAGCTGCGAGGAGTCTCTAGGGATCCAAACCCCCAGGTACTTTAAAGCGGATGTCTGCCATTTAAACTGGAAATTGTCCTTCAGAAAAGATACGTCCTTGGTCGGGAGAGTAACGTTTAGTGCCTCTGATTTGCCGAAGTTCACCTTAAAGTTACTGAGGCTGGGGCGTGGCCTACGAGCAGGCAGAGACAGACGCATAAGAGGAGAGCTCCGGTGTACCCAGACCCAAAACGGCACATAACGGCGCTAAGAACCGTCCAAAACCCCCACAACAAGTGTGAGTACCTTCCCTGGGGTCCCGGGCACATGATGACACGAGGCCGCACGCTAAAGAAAGGCTCCCCGCACAAGCTCCCGGACTTCTTCTCCAGGGGACAGTCTGTGAAAGCCGCGGGCAAGATGGCGCCGGCTTCCCCCTCAGGCTCCTCGCGCTCTTCATCTGGCGCAGTTAGACAGCCGGGAGCGGCCGGGGACTTGCATCACAGCCCCTCACATCACAGCCCCTCACGCCGCAGCTCCTCACCGATAACTAGAGGAGACATGCAGGGGTTTTTACTCTCCATGCGCTCCTCACTGAGGGAGGACATGCATACCATCCTAAAAGAGCTGAAAGGAGAGATCACTTCACTGGGGGAGCGCACTTCTCATGTTGAAAATAAAATGGCGGACTATGCTAATACTATAAACGCTCTAGTTGATGAGAATGAGGCACTAAGGGAGACACTGCAGCAGGTCACTAACAAAGTCACGGATTTGGAAGATAGATCCAGAAAAAACAATGTTCGTATAAGAGGAATCCCTGAAGGGGTGACTGATGCAAATCTATTACTACAAAAGTTAATGCAAGCAGTGCTCCCAGATATGACACCTGGGGAATTACTGGTTGACAGGGTTCACAGGACACCTAAACCGAAACATGTAGATGCAGATTCCCCCCGTGATACGCTGGCTCGTATACACTTCTTTACCACAAAAGAAGCGTTTATGCGACAATTCAAAAAATCACCCAAACTTCCAGGCGACATGGGCGATCTGCAGATATTCCCAGATTTGTCTGTAGCTACACTGGCACAACGAAGAGAATACGCACATGTCTGCAAAGCATTGAGGGATGTGGATACTCGATATCGGTGGGGTTTTAACCCGGTGAAATTATTAATAACACATGAAAGTCGACTGGTTATATGCCGATCCCCTACACATGCGGAGGAAATGCTGACTAAATGGAAGATTGACTTTGAACCGAGACGCCAACCTAGAGGAAGGAAACTAGATCAGGAATGGATCACAACTTGAGGGGAAGTATGGACGAGTTCTGGACACCGGGCTAGCACACTGGTCCGTTTTTTCTTTTCACAGATATTTGAACTGTGAGGAACCGACATGCGGATGGATATTCACGGTTCCTCACGTGCCCCAAGCAGACACTGTTCTGCACATTATGACTCATCTTCAGGAAGATGTTTATGGTTTTTGTTCTTTTTTTTATTTTTAACGCTTCCCAGTACTGTTTTTCTGGAAGTGTTCATTGTTGACAATGTTCTCGGGCATCTGAGCCCCTTTTATTATTCACTTTTTGTTTGCTTCAAATTTTTTCTGGTCCTTATTTTTTTCATTTTTGTATTTTTTTCCTCTTTTCTCACATTCCTTCCACAGGGTACCTCACTATATATTGAGCAGGAGCGTTTGATGCCATGTCCATATAGCACACTTTATCATTACTCATGAGTATAAAAATTCTATCATTAAATGTGAACGGTTTAAATTCGCCGGGGAAACGATCAATGTTATGGAGGGAATTAAAAAAATCCCAAGCAGACATAATCTGTTTACAAGAAACCCATCTGCTTAAAGCGGACAACTATAGGCTACAGCACAAAAGCTACCCAAATATGTTTTTTGCAAATAATCCCTTACACAAAAAAATGGGGGTGTGCATTTTAATCAAACATACAATTGCTTTCCAATTGATAAAAGAAGTCGCAGACCCTTGAGGACGCTACTTAATTATAATCTGCACCTTGAATGGGGTGCCCCACACTTTGGGAGTAGTGTATGCTCCGAATGAAGCTCAGCAAGCATTTTTAAGAGCGATGTTTCAGAAAACTATGGATACAGGGAGGGGTGACATTATAATATGTGGGGATTTCAATATGTTGATGGATAGAGATATGGATGGTTCGGGAGGGGGAGTAGGGCATAGGAAGGAGTTAAAACTCCTGACTAAAGAATTCTCCCTACATGACTTCTGGAGATATTCTCATGCCTCAGAAAAAGATTTCACCTTTTATTCTTCACGACATAAATCATATAGCAGGATAGACATGTTCTTGGTTAACAGCTCAGCACTGCGTAAATGTATTACCGCCAATATAGGTCTTATCACATGGTCAGACCATGCACCCATATCCCTATCCCTGACATTGTTACACCAAGCTAACCCAGTGTCTAGATGGAGGCTTAATACTTCCTTACTATTATCTGATTCAATTACCACAAAGGCACAATCTGACTTGACGAATTATTTTTGTTTAAATGACAATGGAGAAGTGTCAGATGAAGTAATCTGGTCGGCACATAAAGCGGTAATAAGGGGGTCGTTCTTGCAACAAGCCTCCATTCTAAAACGCAAAAGAGAGGCGAGTAGAGAATTACTGATTTCTCACTTACAACACCTGGAAGTACTCAATAAGGCCTCACCCTCCTCATCTGTGGCAAATGAAATCTATCATACCAGACTCAAATTAAGAGAACAATGGCTCTCATCATATGAGCTGAATCTACGCAAGTTCAAAACAAGATTTTATGCCGCGGGTGACAGGGCGGGGGCTATGTTGGCGCGAAGGGTTAAACGGAGAGAGGCGAAGTCTAGGATTGATCATTTGGTGGATGATAGGGGGCAGACTGTTAGAAACCCACTAGATATTGTAGATATGTTTGCAAAATATTATGGGAACCTCTATAACCTTCAGCAGGACCCCTCCACCCCCCAGCCAGACCAAACGGAGATAGATAAATATCTGGGGGATTTAAACCTGCCTAAGGTAACCGCAGAACAATTGGCATTTCTTAACGCTCCTTTCACAACAGAGGAAATTTGCAAGATCATTAGTGACACCCCTGGGGGAAAGGCACCAGGACCCGATGGATTACCTATAGAATATTATCGCACCTTCCAACAGACTTTGGCCCCTTACCTGCTACGGTTATTTACCCAATGGCAGGAGGAGGGACACGTGGCGAGCCCGAACTTAGAGGCGACAATTACTACCCTCCCGAAACCTGGTAAACCACAAACGAGCCCAGCTAATTTTCGACCAATAGCATTGTTAAACAATGATGTCAAAATATTCACTAAGTTACTGGCATCTAGACTGAACTCCATCATTCCCACTCTGATATCGCCAGATCAGGTAGGGTTTGTAGCAGGCAGGGAAACAAAGGATGGGGTCCGTAGAATGCTGAACCTGATCAGAATGGCGGAGTTGAGTAGAGTACCCAGTGCATTCCTGTCACTTGACGCCGAGAAAGCTTTTGACAGGGTGCACTGGGGATACGTGAGGAGTGTACTGACTAAATTTGGACTACAGGGTCCCATTTTCTCGGCAATAACTGCTATGTACACAACTCCAAGTGCTAAAGTTTTAAACTCGGGATTCCTGTCTAATATATTCCCAATAACGAACGGGACTAGACAGGGTTGCCCCCTGTCACCCATAATATTCACGTTATGTATGGAACCCCTTGCGGAACGCATTAGAATAAACTCTAACATAACAGGAATCACGGTTGGACCCATGACACATAAATTGGGATTGTATGCTGATGACGTGTTGATAATGTGTACTGATTTGGCGACCTCATTCCAGGCAATAATGACAGAACTGGATAAGTTCACTCGTATTTCATATTACAAGTTGAATGCTTCCAAATCTTTAGTTTTTCCAATATCGGTCCCACTAGACACACGTCATCACATGGAAGCTAGCTACCCTTTTAAATGGACAGAAGAAGGCATCCCCTATTTGGGTATCACTCTTACTCATTCTCATAAATTAGTCGACAAAAATTTTAATAAATGAATACGTGAAGTGCAAACAGAATTAAATGAATATCACTCCATCTTTTCCTCATGGATAGCAAGGATCAACATATTTAAAATGAAAGTCCTCCCCAAAATCCTTTATTACTTTCGTACTTTACCAACCATTCTCCCCAATAGATATTTCAGGAAACTTCAAAGATCAGTAAATAAATACATTTGGGCCAATAAACAACCCAGAGTTGCGGCTAAGATGATGTACTACCCCTATGACATGGGAGGGATGGGACTCCCCAATTTACGTGCATATTACCAGGCATCCATTCTGGCGGGAGCAAGAGATTGGTGGAATATGGATAAAAATCATAGATGGTTGGATATTGAGATGACATGTGCACCACGGACATCTCTTCGCTTTCTCCTAGAATCAGAAATGGTGAAGACTAGCACAAATTCTCTAACCTTACCCACCATGGTAGCCACAATACACTACTGGAGACAAACAGTGCCCCCTCTGGTTAAGGTCCCATTAAAAAATATATCCATTCAGGCCCTGGAACCCCATATACCATACTTAAACATGTCCCGTTGGGCGAGGGCGGGAGTAGTAACATTAGCAGAATTAATGGATAACTCGGGAATTCTCCCATTCGATCAACTATCCCAAAAATTCCCAGGGGTGAGACCATACTTTTATCAATACTTACAAATCCGACACTTATTCCAATCAACGTCTGAGTCATTGTTCTTTTCATCTCCCTCAGACGGCAGAGCCAATGGTTACTTTTTCAGACCTGAATCTGGACCTAGGGGAGTTTCAATCCTATATAGAGTCTTAAACGACCCCAAGCTTGAAGATAAATTGCCGTATATGGTCCACTGGGAAAGGGACATGGGAAGGGACATAGATACAGGGAGTTGGAGGGAAGGCTTGGGAGAAATACAGAGAGTCTCGTCCTGTCTGAACCACATGGAACAGTTAAAAAAAGTACACATGCGATGGTATCATTATCCATCCAAAATGGCCCATTTTGGTAAAGATCACTCCCCCCTTTGCTGGCGAGGATGCGGTGGAAAAGGTGACCTGAAACATATGTGGTGGTCATGCCCTAAGCTAAATGTATTTTGGGAAAAGGTCAGGCTACTTATACTTAAAACGGTGGGGATACAAGTTGACTTTGGCCCTGTCATGGCGGTTTTACATATTGGACTGTCAGATGTGCCTTATGATGTACGTGGTATTATATCTCATATCCTTATAGCAGCAAGATTGATTTTAGCGGCCAATTGGAGAGCAGCACATATTCCGACCATTACTGAGGTGATTAAAAGACTGCATTTACACTACCAATATGAGTCAAATTTAGCACATTCGCGCCCGGCTAAAAAGAGAGTAACCCGCATCTGGGAACCGTGGCTATATTCAGACCTATCCGGGTTTGACAATAATACTTAAAGGATCTATAATAAATGTATAAGATTATAAAAATGCTTGTACTGGCCAACATGTAACCACAATGCCTTTTGATTTCAGAAATATATTAACCATAGTAAGATCCAACTAGGATCGGAAATGTATGCCCTGGCAGGAATGTGATCCCTCCCTTCCCCCTTTTCTTTTCATCCCCTCCTCTCCCTTCCCCCCCCCCCAAACCCCCCCCCCCCTCCTTCTTTGTTTTAATTAATTGTATTATTCCCTGCCATGTTGGTAGGTAATGTTTGATTTCTGATTTATGTCATGTAATTCTGCAAAATTAATAAACAAGATTGTTTAAAAAAAAAAAAGTTACTGAGGCTACCAAACTTCTCAAATTCTTTCACCACAGAGGGGAACGAGGTCCGAGGGTTAGAAACAAAAAGCAGGAGATCGTCGGCAAATAATGCGGCCTTATACTGGTGGTCCGGTCCCGGAAACCCATATATATGCGGATTCTTCCTGATGGCTATCGCTAGGTGCTCCATTGTAATGACGTATAATAGAGGCGACAGAGGGCAACCCTGCCTGGTGCCATTGTTGATGGGAAAAGGAGAGGATAAAAGACCCTTAACTTTGACCCTGGCTGTCGGACATCCATATAGGGAGGCAATCTTCCCTATGAACCTATCGCCCAGACCAATTTGGCGCAGGGAGGCCATCATAAACCGCCAATCCACCCGATCGAAGGCCTTCTCCGCGTCTACAGAAAGGAGACACAGCGGAACAGAATCAGCCCTCGCTCGGTCCATTAGACCAAACAGTTTATTTGTATTGTCCCTGGCCTCCCTACCCTTTACAAAGCCAACCTGGTCTGTGTGGATTAAATCTGGGAGCCAAGGGCCAAGCCTGTTAGCCAGAGTCTTTGAAAACAATTTGATATCTACATTAATTAAGGATATTGGCCTGTAGTTAGCGACACAGGAGTGGTCCTTACCAGGTTTAGGGAGGACGCTAATATGGGCTTCCAGCGACTGGGGAACCCAAGGGGACCGGGGCGAGACAGCGTTGAACACTTTAGTTAAAAATGGGACCAATTGGGCAGAAAACATTTTAAAAAATTTTGGAGTAAAGCCGTCAGGGCCAGGGCTCTTACCCGACGGGGAGTCCTTGATTACAGCGGCTATCTCTTCTTCTGAGAAATCGTTATCTAAAAGCAAAGCAGTACTCCCCGGGAGAACAGGCAGTGCGATGTCCCTGATATATCCTTCAATATCCGGGCCCAAGTCTCCCCGAGGCCCCCCGCCGCCTGCTTTTTAATGTTGTATAGATAATTGTAGAACTCCTGAAAGGTCTCGGAAATCAAAGATGGAATTTGTGTGTGCCCTCCCCTTGCCCGCAAAATGGAAGGGACATGCCCTGGGTCTTCTCTAGGGTGCAGGACTCTAGCCAATGGCCTACCACATTTGTCCGAGTATTCATACATGTGTCTTTGCAATCTATAACGAGAACGTAAATATTTCTGGTCTAATAAGGCCCTAAGCTCCTCTCTACTTTTAGTCAGCTCTGCGAGAGTGGCATTGCAGGAAGAGTGCTTATGTATTCTATCTAGGTTAGAGATTTTTAAAAGGAGAGCCTCTACCTCCTCCGCCCTTTGTTTCTTTAGTCTCGCTCCATGTTGGATTAAGAGTCCCCGCACCACACACTTCAGGGTCTCCCACTGTATGGGCAGAGCCGTGGAGTCCGTGGAGTGAATCTGAAGGAATTCATCGATGGTACGTTTAATCTCGGATGTACAACAGGAGTCCCTGAGGAGATTATCGTTTAGGCGCCACGTAAAAGGTCTCCTGATGCCATCTGGCATATCAATAGTGAGGAAGACTGGTGCGTGGTCGGACCATGGGCAGAAGCCAATTGAGGCCTGCATCCGCCACGACAATGCTCCCTGGGACACCATGATCATATCTATCCGGCTATAGGTGGAATGAGCAGGAGAAAAATAGGTGTAGTCTCGCTCCGTGGGATGCAACACCCGCCACACATCTACTAGTCGATGTCCCTGGATGGATCTCTTGAACGCATTTATTTTTCTATAAGATAGGAAGCTATGGCCAGAGGAAGTGTCAATCCCAGGGTCTAACGTGAAATTAAAGTCACCTCCCAAAACAACTGTCCCCTCTGCGAAGTCCAATAAAGAAGACAATATACTCGCAGAGTAACCCGTGGGGTCTCTATTGGGGAGGTACCAGTTAACAATGGTAAATATTTGGGAGTTGATACGTAGTTTCAAAAATATATATCTTCCGGCTCCATCAGTAACCGTATCAAGAACCGTGTGGTTCAATGACTTGTGGAGGGCTATCGACACTCCCCTAGACTTCGAGTCAGGGTTTAAGCTGTGCGTCCAGGAGGTGTAATATCTATTTCTTAACATAGGTACACAGCCAGTTTTGAAATGGGTCTCCTGCATCAAAAGTATCTGTATCCTTTTTTTATGCATACTGTATAGGATCTGGGATCTCTTCTGGGGAACGTTAATACCCCTTACGTTAAGGGATCCAATGCTTATTTGCTCCATCTCACTGTCATCTATAGTGATATATTGCATTTTTTTATCTGTAGAAAAACCTCACTGTCATCTATATTGATATATTGCATTTTTTTATCTGTAGTGATTTTCTGTAAAATAAAATTATACATGATTTTCTGTAAAATAAAATTATACATGTGATTTTCTGTAAAATAAAATTATACATGTGATTTTCTGTAAAATAAAATTATACATGTGTTAAACATGTGGCTAGGTACTCGTAGGTGTGAGGTCCCGTGATGGGGGCTACGAGCTTACGCTATTTTGGTCCAAGATATCTAACTAAAACCTCACTGTCATCTATAGTGATATATTGCATTTTTTTATCTGTAGTGATATATTGCATTTCTATCTGCAGTTTACATCAGTGTCCTCTAGGGGGCGACAGTCACTTGTGTTGCATTAGCTGCTGCAGAAACGGCCCGCCTTGTATAACAGCTGGGCGTCATTAATAGGCTGTCTTCTGACACTGTGCTTCACTAGTGGAGTGGCTTGCTGCCCTGTGGTGACCTCATGTCCAGCGACACCACCTGTCTCTTCCTTGTGGCACGGCTGGAGCTGATGCTACAAATCGCCCCCGTTGCCAGGGTTGTAGGAGATGGCGCATCGGTGCTGAGAGATTTGGGGTGCCTCTGGGGTAACTTATGGCGTCCTGCAAAATGCAAAGGTATTTGTAAGCGGCCATTTTTTTCTTTTTTCTATATATTATGTACCCATTCGGTGATTTTCTGTAAAATAAAATTATACATGTGTTAAACATGTGGCTAGGTACTCGTAGGTGTGAGGTCCCGTGACGGGGGCTACGAGCTTACGCTATTTTGGTCCAAGATATCTAACTAAAACCTCACTGTCATCTATAGTGATATATTGCATTTTTTTATCTGTAGTGATATATTGCATTTCTATCTGCAGTTTACATCAGTGTCCTCTAGGGGGCGACAGTCACTTTTGTTGCATTAGCTGCTGCAGAAACGGCCCGCCTTGTATAACAGCTGGGCGTCATTAATAGGCTGTCTTCTGACACTGTGCTTCACTAGTGGAGTGGCTTGCTGCCCTGTGGTGACCTCATGTCCAGCGACACCACCTGTCTCTTCCTTGTGGCACGGCTGGAGCTGATGCTACAAATCGCCCCCATTGCCAGGGTTGTAGGAGATGGCGCATCGGTGCTGAGAGATTTGGGGTGCCTCTGGGGTAACTTATGGCGTCCTGCAAAATGCAAAGGTATTTGTAAGCGGCCATTTTTTTCTTTTTTCCATCTCAGAGGGGGAGCGCCCAAGGAAAAGAGGGGAAGAGAGAGAAGCGGGGAGGTCTGAGAAAGTTTGTGTAGAGGAGAGAAAGGGAGAATGGAAGAAGGGGACAAAAGGGGTAGTACAGAGAAAGAGGGAAAAAAGAGATACAGATAAAGAGGTGTGAAGTAGTGCAAAAAAATGGAAAAGGAGTTATACAGCGAGTTCAGAATAAGTCACGAGCTGCGAGACCAATAGTTATTTTGAAGGCCAACTCAACTCCCCTACGGGTTGGGAATGTAAATAACGTCTCTCTACGAGGCGCAATCCCTTGGGGGGAAATGTAATGCAGGGATATTTAACTCTCCCCACCCCGGCACATCAACATCATTATCATTACCCCACCCACTCTACGCATAACAGGAAGAAGGTGCCTTCCACTGAGAGAGGTCTCAAGGCGGTGAGAATCCTCCCCTCCGGCCCCCCCGACCACCCATCTCTCCCCAGTGTCGCCTCGGGAGGCCAAACAACCACCCGAGTGGCATAGTGGGCCATTCGTCAATGTGAAAATGAGGAAGCTGTAATTCCGCCAAAAAGGGTGTGACGTCTTCCGGGGAATGGATTGTTAACATTTTCCCATCTCTCTTGACTTGGAGGCGGAAAGGGAACCCCCATGTATACAGTATGTCCTTGGCTCTCAAGACGTCCAGTAGGGGCTTCAAAGCCCGCCTCTTTAGCAGAGTAAGACGGGAAAGGTCGGGCAGGACCTGTAGCTCCTTTGAGCGGTATGTGGCTCTGGCTCCCTGTCTGAGGTTCTGCATAATATTGTCTTTTTGTAGATAGTGGTGGACCCTGCAAATGACATCGCGAGGTCGATCAGGGTTGGTGGGTCGTGGCCCGAGAGCCCTATGGGCCCTATCTAATTCAATCTTGCTATTAGGGGGAGCCTTTAGAACCTTGGAAAAAATCTGATGCAGAACAGATGGAAGATCCCTGGGCTCGACTGTCTCCGGGAGACCCCTCACTCTAATATTATTGCGGCGACCCCTATTCTCTGCGTCATCCATGGCTTCTACCAGGTATTGAATTTGGTGAGACTGATGTTCTATTATCTCCTGTTGGTGCACGACCTTCTCCTCAAGGGTCTTTTTTTTTTTTTGAACCATATTTTTATTGGGTTTTGAACGTTATAACATATCCAAAAGATTAGGATAAGCATATCCAACATAAATTTACAAAAGTCAAATAAAGTTTCATGTAGTTAACAGTACACATCAAATTACAGTTTCGCAACATAAGCCTTATTATCCCACCCCCCACCCCTCCCTGGAAACTATCCGTTACTCATATTTTGTCTTGTAGTCTTGAAAGAAACTAATTGTGACATTAGTATAATATCTCTATTCTCATTCTATTCATTTAAACATCATATCTCAGTCTACCGAGCGACCCTCCTAGTTCTCCTTCTGCATACCACACCGATGAACGAAAGGGTAACATAAAACTAGTTATTTCCCCATCTGTAAATTCTTTTTCAATGAATACTTTCCACCTGAAGAAAAATTTCTTAGTTAGTTTGTTTGGGTTACGTAGTGCATCCATCGATTCAAGTGTTAATGTATGGCGCATCACCGTTTTGATCTGTTTCAGGTCTGGGGGTCTATCGTTTAGCCAATGTTGGAGAAGGAGTCTTTTAGCTATTATCGCAATATAATGCCACAAGACATGTGGGTGTCTGTGTTTTTCAGAATCTGACTGGTAGTGGAAGATCCATCGTATCGGATCTGGACCCTCCATACCTCCACATATCTCTTTAGCCCATCTGTCAACTCTCGTCCAATAATCTTTTGAATCGGGGCAGGACCAAAGACCGTGTTCTAAGTCTGTCATAGGAGCTTTACATTTTGGGCAGTGAACCCATCTCTCTTGGTTGGCTTGGGAAGGGGAATGTTAAAACCCTGAATAGTCCCATGCATAATTCTGAATTGGGAATCCCTCCATCTCTCATTTCTGATATACCGCCTCATGAGTCCCCATCCCTCTAAAATTTTCTGGGTGAGTTCAGGGTCTTTGATGTGTTTTCGCCATTTATTGAAAAACCCTCTCCTCCTTTGCGGTCTTAAAACTTGTTGTAATTTGGCATATAATGAGGTGATTGATACATCACCTTCATTTATATTAAGTATTTCAGACCATAGATTGTTATCAACCTCCCCAGAGAGGTCCCGCAGGTGTGAGAGGAGATGGTGATCCAATTGACGATATTGTATCGCTTGGAATTGGGGTAAATTATACACAGTCAACACCTCCTTTTCTGTCATCCATCTCCGCTCTCCAAAATTTATAAGGTCTTCTAGTGTTTTAACGCCCCTGTCTTTCCAAATCTTAAATAGGGCGTTTTCACGACCCAACCGAAAGGCCGGGCATCTCCATGGATTAAGTCGTCTGGAAATCTTCCATGCCAGTTTAATTTTTTTCCAGACCTCTCTCCACGTAATTATGGTGTCTCTATAAATTACCATGTTTTTCAATTCGACCGGAAGGCAGGACAACGGAGAGTGTAACAACGCGGACAAATCCCAGGGCTTAGCCCACTCACTCTCTAAGTCTAAATCTGAAAATTTGCTTGTTCCCTTAATCCAGTCCAATACATTGCGTAAGATACATGCTAGATTATATCCCCTAACGTCTGGTATCTGTAATCCCCCTTCCTGTTTGGGCTGGATCAAGGTCTTAAAGGCCAGCCTAGATCTCTTACCTTTCCATAAAAATTTGGTGAAAGCTTTGTTAATTCTTGTAATATCAGTATGTTTCATTAGCATGGGTATGGTCTGGAGGGGATACAGTAGTTTTGAAAAACTCATCATTTTGAGTAAATGGCAGCGTCCCATTAGAGATAGTGGCAGCCCTTCCCATCTCGCCAACTCTTGCTCTATCTTTGTGATGATTGGTAAAAAGTTGAGTTTGTATGTCAACCCACTAGATCTGGCTAAGTGTATTCCCAGGTACTTGAGACTGTTTTTCGCTATTGGTAACCCACAGAAGACTTCCCCTTTCCGTGCTCCTTCTTCCTGGTTGATGAAGAGAACTTCACACTTACTCTTGTTTAAGGTGAAGCCCGAAAATCTACCCCATTTTTCTATGTCTGTCAATATATCTGGAAGGTCTCTTTCTGGGTTTTGAACATATAAGATGATATCATCAGCGAAAAGTGAAAGCTTAATTTCAGCATCCCCTACTCTAAAACCCTCATAGGTGTTGTGACGTTCCAGATACAATGCCAGAGGTTCTATGGCCAGATTGAAAAGAAGGGGCGACAATGGGCATCCCTGTCTCGTTCCCTTCTGGAGAGTGAAGGAGTCAGACAGAAAGCCTGGCGTACTAACACAAGCCTTAGGGTTACTATATAGTGCACTAATATAATGCCGAAAGGGGCCTAATATACCTATGTTATCGAGCACTCTGCCCAGCCATGACCACTTGACACCGTCGAACGCTTTTTCAGCGTCAAGAGTGATCATGGCTGGGCTACCACCCTTCATCTTCGTTTTCCTTCCCATGACATCAAGCATAAGCATTGCTTTTCTTATATTCGTGGTAGTTGACCTCCCTTTAACAAAACCCGCCTGATGTGTGGGTATCAGTCTGGGTAGGACCACCGCCAACCTGTCAGCCAAAATTTTGGAAAGGAGTTTCAAATCTTGATTTATTAAAGAGATCGGTCTATAGTTTGCTGGGTCTGTGGGCGCTTTTCCTAATTTAGGTATCAGTTTGATATAAGCTAGGTTCATTCTCTCCGGTATGGGAGCCCGCTGCAATATCGCATTATATAAGTCACACAATACCGGAGAGATTTGTTCCCTTAGGGTCTTGAAGAAAGCACCATTATATCCGTCTGGCCCGGGTGCTTTACTCGTGTTTAAATGTCTTATAGCCATCTCAATTTCATCAGTCGTAACTGGACTGTTAAGAAATTGCGTGTCTTCTCGGGAAACAGTTGGCAACGTAATCCCACCCAACCAGGCACCACCATCTGAGTCGTCAGTGTTGGTCTCCGTATAAAGAGACGCATAAAACTTGCCTAACACTCGGGAGATGCCCTTGGGATCATTCCAGGTGGTGCCATGTGCATCCACTATCGTTTGTATGGGGGAAGGATTATGTCTACCTTTGCCTAACCTTGCTAATAAACGCCCTGCATTGTCCCCAAATTTATGGAGCTCTAATTCTAATCGGTTTTTATAAATGTCTTCGCGTTTTCCCGCCCAAATATCAAAATCCCTCTTTGCTTGTAGCCATTTCTCTCTGTCAGGGACCGTCATTGAGGACTGATAACGTGTATATGCATCTCTTACCGCCAGACTGGTTTGAATAAATTTATCTTTAATTTGTCGTTTGATCCTCATGCTATAGGCCATGATATGCCCTCGCATTACTGTTTTTGCTGTCTCCCAGTATAGAGCTGGATCTGATCTATGTTCTAGATTATCAGAAGAAAAGTGCGACCACCATTCTCCCAGTAATTTAGTGAAATTTTCTTCTCTGATAAACGTGTCGGGAAATCTCCATAAGTAATCAGAGCCTTTCTCAAATTTGTCTCTTGTCTCTAACACCAATGGGCTATGGTCCGAGATCAGCATATCCTCAATTTTAATACCTATCATTTGTTGGATTATCTTGGATGAGACAAAGAACATATCCAATCTGGACCACGACCCATGAGGGTGCGAGAAGTGGGTAAACTCTCTTCCTAGCGGGTTCACTAACCTCCATGCATCTATTAACCCAGCTTCCCCTACCAAGGTTTCCAAGACACTGTCTGTCCCTGATCTTCGTCCTGTCTGCCCCCCCGTCTGTGTTTGAGATGCCGTACGTCTGTCCTCCTCCTCCTTCATGACCGTATTAAAATCTCCTCCTATTAGTCTATTAATCCCGTTATCTGAGAGCAATGTAGTTTGTAGTTGTTGGAAGAAGGGTTTCTGTTTCCCATTAGGTGCATATATGTTGTAGACATTAAAGGTATCGTTTTGAATTTGTATCCTAATTTGTATTATTCTACCTTCTTTATCCGTTGAGGTAGACAATATTGAGTGAGCTAACGACCTATGTATCAGAATTAAAACTCCCGCTTTTTTCCCTATTGCGCCCGAACCATAGATCTCGCCCACCCATAGCTTTTTGAGGCGGAAAAAGTCCTCCGCGGCCAAGTGGGTCTCCTGGAGCAAAGCTATATCTACATGCAGCCTTTTGAGATGGCGCAAGACCATCATGCGCTTTGCCGGGGAGCGCAGTCCCTTGACATTCCAGGAGGCCCACCTAACCATCGGAAGCCTCCCTTTGTAGGGCCCCAAATTTCCACATCATATGTAGCCTTATGTGGTTGATACCGCCTGGTGCGACTGAAAGTGATGTGTGACAGACAAAGAAAATATAGCTTTGTAGAGATTCATTTCCAAGAACAGTTTCCTTTTTTCCCCCCCCTACCCTCCCATTCCTCCCTCTCCATATCACTCCAACTCCATTCATCTTTCCAAAGTCGGCGACTTCACTTTTGTCCCTCAAGCGCGGCTCACTTAGATAGCTCCACCCCGCCCCGTCTCCCGCCACCCCCGATAACATTTAATAAAATAACATCATGACTCCAGTTTTCCGCCCTAATAACAACAATCACCCATTGGCGACCATCCATAGTAGGATATTTAAACAGGTTACCCAAGGGCCACTTTTCAGGGGCACACCGGGTAAACATCCCATTTCTCACAACTTTTCTCAATTACTCCTTAAATATGGGCAATCAAAAAGATTCTACAAATGTCCTAGTAGATTCAACCTTATAGTAGCCTTGGCCGGATATCCACTTCAGAGTTCAGTGGCGAATTAGGCTCTCTGGAATACGTTAGCGTCAATGTAGCAAAGTTCCTGTGTGATAATCTTAATCAAAGAGAAGAACGGGAAGAAAAAGGAAAGGGA
>JARQOC010003247.1:0-17760 GCA_033576535.1 Allobates femoralis | reverse complement strand
AAGGAAAACCATGGTGAAAATAGATGCCCTTGTTTTCTTTTTAAAAGATACTCAAAAACTTTTTCCCTAATGCTTGATATCATAGACAAAAATTTCCAATACCCAAGTTGTGCTTGGAACAAAGTCAAATTTTTAATACTTGTCTAAGGGCATACCCTAAGTAAAATCATTTTGAAAATAGCATCCCCTTGCTTTCTTTTAAAAATACTAAAAAATTTTTCCCTAATGCTTGATCTTTAGACAAAAAATTTCCAATATTACGGTTGAGCATGAACTGATTTAATTTTTTAAATCAGGATACAAAGGCATGACCCTTGAAAAGAATCATGGATTAAGTAGCTTGCCTTGCTTTTTTTTAAAAGAACTCAAAAACGTTTTCCCTAATGCATTGATACTCATAGACAAAAAGATTTCCAATTTTCTACAGTTGTGCTTGGAACTAAGTCAAAGTTTAATATTCTGTTACAAATGGCTTTAGCCTAAGTAACCATGGTGAAAATAGCAGGGCCCCTTGCTTTCTTTTAAAAATACTCAAAAATTTTTCCCTAATGCTTTGATACTCATAGACAAAAAAAATTTCCAATATCCACGGTTGTTGCTTGGAACTAAGTCAAAGTTTTAATACTCTGTTACTATTGGCATGAGCTAAGTAAGAATCATGGTGAAAATAGCATGCTTGCTTTCTTTTAAAAATACTCAAAAACTTTTTCCCTAATGCTTTGATACTCATAAGACAAAAAGATATTCCAATATCTACGGTTGTGCTTGGAATTTGAGAGAAAGTTTTAAAAATTCTGTTACTAAGTGCATGAGCCTAGTAAGAATCATGTAAAAATCGCTTGTTCTTGCTTTCTTTTAAAAGATACTGAAAAACTTTTTCCCTAATGCATTGATCTCATAGACAAAAAGATTTCCAATATCTACAGTTGTGCCTGGAACTAAGTCAAAGTTTAAATTCTGTTACAAATGGCATGAGCCTAAGTAAGAATCATGGTGAAAATAGCATGCCTTGCTTTCTTTTAAAATATACTCAAAAATTTTTCCCTAATGCTTTGATACTCATAGACAAAAAAGTTTTCCCAAATATCTACGGTTGTGCTTGGAACTGAGTCAAAGTTTTAATACTGTGTTACTAAGCATGAGCCTAGTAAGAATCATGGTGAAAATAGCATGCCTTGCTTTCTTTTAAAAGATACTCAAAAACTTTTTCCTAATGCATTGATACTCTAGACAAAAAGATTTCCAATATCTACGTTGTGCTTGGAAACTAGTCAAAGTTTTAATACCTGTTACTAAGGCATGAGCCTAAGTAAGAATCATGGATAATAGCTGCCTTGCTTTCTTTTAAAAGATACTCAAAAACTTTTCCCTAATGCATTGATACTCATAGACAAAAGATTCAATATCTACGTTGTGCTTGGAATAAGTCAAAGTTTTAATACTCTGTTACTAAGGCATGAGCAAGTAAGAAATAGGTAAAATAGAAGCCTTGCTTTCTTTTAAAAATCTCAAAACTTTTTCCCTAATGCATTGTACTCATAGACAAAAAGATTTCCAATATCTACGGTTGTGCTGGAACTGAGTGAAAGTTTAATATCTGTTACTATGGCATGAGCCTAAGTAAGAATCATGGTGAAAATAGCATGCCTTGCTTTTTTTAAAAATACTCAAAAACTTTTTCCCTAATGCTTTATACTCATAGCAAAAAGATTTCCAATATCTACGGTTGTGCTGGAACTGAGTAAAGTTTTAATATTCTGTTACTAAGTGCATGAGCCTAAGTAAGAATCATGGTAAAAATGCTTGCTTGCTTTCTTTTAAAAGATACTAAAAACTTCCCTAATGCATGACTCATAGACAAAAAGATTTCCAATATCTACAGTTGTGCTGGAACTAAGTCAAAGTTTTAATATCTGTTACTAAGGCATGAGCCTAAGTAAGAATCATGGTGAAAATAGCATGCCTTGCTTTCTTTTAAAAATACTCAAAAACTTTTTCCTAATGCTTGATACTCATAGACAAAAAGATTTCAATATCTACGGTTGTGCTTGGAACTGAGTCAAAGTTTTAATACTTGTTACTAAGGGCATGAGCCTAGTAAGAATCATGGTGAAATAGCATGCCCTTGCTTTCTTTTAAAAGATACTCAAAAACTTTTTCCCTAATGCATTGATACTCTTAGACAAAAGATTTCCAATATCTACGGTTGTGCTTGGAATAAGTCAAAGTTTTAATACCTGTTACTAAGGCATGAGCCTAGTAAGAATCATGGATAATAGCTTGCCTTGCTTTCTTTTAAAAATACTCAAAAACTTTTCCCTAATGCATTGATACTCATAGACAAAAAGATTCCAATATCTACGTTGTGCTTGGAACTAAGTCAAAGTTTAATATCTGTTACTATTGGCATAGCCTAAGTAAGAATCATGGTGAAAATAGCATGCTTGCTTTCTTTTAAAAATACTCAAAAATTTTCCCTAATGCTTTGATACTCATAGACAAAACGATTTCCAATATCTACGGTTGTGCTTGGAACTGAGTCAAAGTTTAATACTTGTTACTAAAGGCATGAGCCTAAGTAAGAATCATGGTGAAAATAGCATGCCTTGCTTTCTTTAAAATACTCAAAAACTTTTTCCCTAATGCATTGATACTCTTAGACAAAAAGATTTCCAATATCTACGGTTGTGCTGGAACTGAGTCAAAGTTTTAATACATCTTACTAAGGGCATGAGCCTTAGTAAATCATGGATTAAGTAGCTTGCCTTGCTTTCTTTTAAAAGATACTCAAAAACGTTTCCTAATGCATTGATACTCATAGACAAAAAGATTTCCATATTACAGTTGTGCTTGGAACTAAGTCAAAGTTTAATACTCTGTTACTAATTGGCATGAGCCTAAGTAAGAATCATGGTGAAAATAGCATGCCCTTGCTTTCTTTAAAAATACTCAAAAACTTTTTCCCTAATGCTTTGATACTCATAGACAAAAAGATATCAATATCTACGGTTGTGCTTGGAATGAGAAAATTTTATATTCTTTACTAAGTGCATGAGCTAGTAAGACATGGTAAAAGCTGTTCTGCTTTCTTTAAAAGATACTGAAAAACTTCTTCCTAATGCAATGACTCAAGACACAAAGATTTCCATATTACAGTTGTGCTGAACTAAGTTCAAAGTTTAATACTCTGTTACTTGGCATGAGCCTAAGTAAGAATCATGGTGAAAATACATGCCATTGCTTTCTTTTAAAATAACCAAAAATTTTTCCTAATGCTTTGATACCATAGACAAAAGATTTCAATTCAGGTTTGCTTGAACTGAGTCAAAGTTTAATATATGTTACTAGGCATGAGCCTAAGTAAGATCATGGTGAAAATAGAAGCCTTGCTTTCTTTAAAATGCTCAAAACTTTTCCCTAATGCATTGTTACTCATAGACAAAAGATTTCCAATATCTACGTTGTGCTGAATAGTAAGTTAATATTCTGTTACTAAGCTGAGCTAAGTAAGAATCATGGTGAAATAGCATGCTGCTTTCTTTTAAAAGATACCAAAAACTTTTTCCCTAATGCTTGATCTCTAGCAAAAAGATTTCCAATATCTACGGTTGAGCATGGAACTGAGTCAAGTTTTAATCACTGTACTAAGGGATGAGCTTAGTAAAATCATGGATTAAGTAGCTTGGCCTTGCTTTCTTTTAAAAGTACTCAAAAACTTTTCCCTAATGCATTGATACTCATAGACAAAAAGATTTCCATATCTACAGTTGTGCTTGGAACTAAGTCAAAGTTTAATATTCTGTTACTATTGGCATGAGCTAAGTAAGAATCATGGAAATAGCATGCTTTGCTTTTTTTAAAATATACTCAAAAATTTCCTAATGCTTTTATACTCATAGCAAAAAGAATCCAATATCTAGGTTTGCTTGGAACTGAGGAAAGTTTAATATTCTGTACTAATGCATAGCCTAAGTAAAATCATGTAAAAGTTGTTCTTGCTTTCTTTTAAAAGATATGAAAAACTTTTACTAATGCAATGACTCATAGACAACAAAGATTTCCAATATCTACAGTTGTGCCTGGAACTAAGTCAAAGTTTAAATACTCTGTTACTATTGGCATGAGCCTAAGTAAGAATCATGGTGAAAATAGCATGCCATTGCTTTCTTTTAAAATATACTCAAAAACTTTTTCCCTAATGCTTTGATACTCATAGACAAAAAGATTTCCAATATCTACGGTTGTCCTTGGAACTGAGTCAAAGTTTTAATAGTGTTACTTAAAAGATACTCAAAAACGTTTTCCCTAATGCATTGATACTCATAGACAAAAAGATTTCCAATATCTACAGTTGTGCTTGGAACTAAGTCAAAGTTTTAATACTCTGTTACTAATGGCATGAGCCTAAGTAAGAATCATGGTGAAAATAGCATGCCCTTGCTTTCTTTTAAAAGATACTCAAAAACTTTTTCCCTAATGCATTGATACTCTTAGACAAAAAGATTTCCAATATCTACGGTTGTGCCTGGAAATGAGTCAAAGTTTTAATACACTGTTACTAAGGGCATGAGCCTTAGTAAGAATCATGGATTAAGGAGCTTGGCCTTGCTTTCTTTTAAAAGATACTCAAAAAACGTTTTCCCTAATGCATTGATACTCATAGACAAAAAGATTTCCAATATCTACAGTTGTGCTTGGAACTAAGTCAAAGTTTTAATACTCTGTTACTAATGGCATGAGCCTAAGTAAGAATAATGGTGAAAATAGAAAGCACTTGCTTTCTTTTAAAAAATGCTCAAAAACTTTTTCCCTAATGCATTGTTACTCATAGACAAAAAGATTTCCAATATCTACGGTTGTGCTGGAACTGAGTGAAAGTTGTAATATTCTGTTACTAAGTGCATGAGCCTAAGTAAGACTCATGGTGAAAATAGCATGCCCTTGCTTTCTTTTAAAAGATACTCAAAAACGTTTTCCCTAATGCATTGATACTCATAGACAAAAAGATTTCCAATATCTACAGTTGTGCTTTGAACTGAGTCAAAGTTTTAATATTCTGTTACTAAGGGCATGAGCCTAAGAACCATGGTGAAAATAGCATGCCCTTGCTTTCTTTGAAAAGATACTCAAAAACTTTTTCCCTAATGCATTGATACTCTTAGACAAAAAGATTTCCAATATCTACGGTTGTGCATGGAACTGAGTCACAGTTTTAATACACTGTTACTAAGGGCATGAGCCTTAGTAAGAATCATGGATTAAGTAGCTTGGCCTTGCTTTCTTTTAAAAGATACTCAAAAACGTTTTCCCTAATGCATTGATACTCATAGACAAAAAGATTTCCAATATCTACAGTTGTGCTTGGAACTAAGTCAAAGTTTAAATACTCTGTTTACTATTGGCATGAGCCTAAGTAAGAATCATGGTGAAAATAGCATGCTATTGCTTTCTTTTAAAATATACTCAAAAACTTTTTCCCTAATGCTTTGATACTCATAGACAAAAAGATTTCCAATATCTACAGTTGTGCTTGGAACTAAGTCAAAGTTTTAATACTCTGTTACTAATGGCATGAGCCCAAGTAAGAATCATGGTGAAAATAGCATGCCCTTGCTTTCTTTTAAAAGATACTCAAAAACTTTTTCCCTAATGCTTTGATACTCATAGACAAAAAGATTTCCAATATCTACGGTTGTGCTTGGAACTGAGAGAAAGTTTTAATATTCTGTTACTAAGTGCATGAGCCTAAGTAAGAATCATGGTAAAAATCGCTTGTTCTTGCTTTCTTTTAAAAGATACTGAAAAAACTTCTTACCTAATGCAATGACTCAAAGACAACAAAGATTTCCAATATCTACAGTTGTGCCTGGAACTAAGTCAAAGTTTAAATACTCTGTTACTTTTGGCATGAGCCTAAGTAAGAATCATGGTGAAAATAACATGCCATTGCTTTCTTTTAAAATATACTCAAAAATTTTTTCCCTAATGCTTTGATACTCATAGACAAAAAGATTTCCAATATCTACGGTTGTGCATGGAACTGAGTCACAGTTTTAATACACTGTTACTAAGGGCATGAGCCTTAGTAAGAATCATGGATTAAGTAGCTTGGCCTTGCTTTCTTTTAAAAGATACTCAAAAACGTTTTCCCTAATGCATTGATACTCATAGACAAAAAGATTTCCAATATCTACAGTTGTGCTTGGAACTAAGTCAAAGTTTAAATACTCTGTTACTATTGGCATGAGCCTAAGTAAGAATCATGGTGAAAATAGCATGCTATTGCTTTCTTTTAAAATATACTCAAAAACTTTTTCCCTAATGCTTTGATACTCATAGACAAAAAGATTTCCAATATCTACAGTTGTGCTTGGAACTAAGTCAAAGTTTAAATACTCTGTTACTTTTGGCATGAGCCTAAGTAAGAATCATGGTGAAAATAACATGCCATTGCTTTCTTTTAAAATATACTCAAAAAATTTTTCCCTAATGCTTTGATACTCATAGACAAAAAGATTTCCAATATCTACGGTTGTGCTTGGAACTGAGTCAAAGTTTTAATACTATGTTACTAAGGGCATGAGCCTAAGTAAGAATCATGGTGAAAATAGCATGCCCTTGCTTTCTTTTAAAAGATACTCAAAAACGTTTTCCCTAATGCATTGATACTCATAGACAAAAAGATTTCCAATATCTACAGTTGTGCTTGGAACTAAGTCAAAGTTTTAATACTCTGTTACTAATGGCATGAGCCTAAGTAAGAATAATGGTGAAAATAGAAAGCACTTGCTTTCTTTTAAAAAATGCTCAAAAACTTTTTCCCTAATGCATTGTTACTCATAGACAAAAAGATTTCCAATATCTACGGTTGTGCCTGGAACTGAGTGAAAGTTGTAATATTCTGTTACTAAGTGCATGAGCCTAAGTAAGACTCATGGTGAAAATAGCATGCCCTTGCTTTCTTTTAAAAGATACTCAAAAACGTTTTCCCTAATGCATTGATACTCATAGACAAAAAGATTTCCAATATCTACAGTTGTGCTTTGAACTGAGTCAAAGTTTTAATATTCTGTTACTAAGGGCATGAGCCTAAGAACCATGGTGAAAATAGCATGCCCTTGCTTTCTTTGAAAAGATACTCAAAAACTTTTTCCCTAATGCATTGATACTCTTAGACAAAAAGATTTCCAATATCTACGGTTGTGCATGGAACTGAGTCACAGTTTTAATACACTGTTACTAAGGGCATGAGCCTTAGTAAGAATCATGGATTAAGTAGCTTGGCCTTGCTTTCTTTTAAAAGATACTCAAAAACGTTTTCCCTAATGCATTGATACTCATAGACAAAAAGATTTCCAATATCTACAGTTGTGCTTGGAACTAAGTCAAAGTTTAAATACTCTGTTACTATTGGCATGAGCCTAAGTAAGAATCATGGTGAAAATAGCATGCTATTGCTTTCTTTTAAAATATACTCAAAAACTTTTTCCCTAATGCTTTGATACTCATAGACAAAAAGATTTCCAATATCTACAGTTGTGCTTGGAACTAAGTCAAAGTTTTAATACTCTGTTACTAATGGCATGAGCCCAAGTAAGAATCATGGTGAAAATAGCATGCCCTTGCTTTCTTTTAAAAGATACTCAAAAACTTTTTCCCTAATGCTTTGATACTCATAGACAAAAAGATTTCCAATATCTACAGTTGTGCTTAGAACTAAGTCAAAGTATTAATACTCTGTTACTAATGGCATGAGCCTAAGTAAGAATCATGGTGAAAATAGCATGCCATTGCTTTCTTTTAAAATATACTCAAAAACTTTTTCCCTAATGCTTTGATACTCATAGACAAAAAGATTTCCAATATCTACGGTTGAGCATGGAACTGAGTCAAAGTTTTAATACACTGATACTAAGGGCATGAGCCTTAGTAAGAATCATGGATTAAGTAGCTTGGCCTTGCTTTCTTTTAAAAGATACTCAAAAACGTTTTCCCTTTTCTTTTCTTTTTTCTTTTCTTTTCAAAATTCTTTTTATTAGGAGAAAATGAACAATACATAGTATATTATCACATATAGAATATGAAATACAAGCCATACTATCGTAATCAAAATAAGGCATAGTTAAGCGAGCTCTTCTGGTAGATAGGTCATAACATCTGTACAACAATTCAGGCTTGTTTAATGAGCTTAGGTTAAAGTAGTTGTTTTCAGTAACAAGTACAAACGGTAAATAACGTTAACAAGGAGAAATAAGCTAAGGTAGAGAGGGGTTAGAATAAACATAGTAGAAATAGGGGTATTTGAGTAAGGTATGTGGGGAGGGAGGGGGGGGTAATCTAGTAGGGGGGGGGGGGGGTAGGTACAAGCAGGCGTGTGTTACTGTTTTCATAGGGTTATTTATATATTCAAGTTTGAGGTTCTATATTTGATCCATGGTTGCCAAACATCCAAAAAGGTGGCTCGGGAATGGTTCACCACGGACACCGTTTCGGCCACGTGGTACAATGAGTGTATCTTGTCCTTTAGTTGCAACAGTGTCGGGAGACCAGTAGTTTTCCAGTGTGTCGGTATTAGTAGTTTTGCTGCATTAAGTATGTGTTGGGCTAAAAGAGATGCTTTTTGATGGTCAGGCCAGATACAAAAATTCAGTAAGGCTGTCTCTGGTTTTAATATTAGACTCTTTCGTATTACAGTGCTAATTAGGTTCTCAACTTGCCGCCAGAATACCATTATGATAGGGCATTGCCACCAGATATGAAGGTAGTTACCAGGGCCTGCTCCACATCGCCAGCACCGGGTGTTAGCATTCTCGCACCAACCAGAGCTCCGTATTGGTGTGTGGTACCATCTGGCAATTATTTTAAATGTGTTTTCTTGTGCACGGACACACTGGGATGGGCCATGGGATTGCTTGTATATGTGGTTAATCTGGGACGTTGTGAAATTGTAACCCAAGTCTCTCTCCCAATGTGAGACATATGCTCTTTTTAGGACCTTGTCAGAAGTCACTAAGGCTTGATAAATGGTGGAGTATATTTTTCTGGGCTTAGAGGTCTTGGCACAAAGCATTTCGAAGGATGTTAAAGCTCTAGTTAGGTTAGTTTTTTTAATATGACGTTTTAGAATTGCATTGATGGAGCCATAATGGACGAAATTTAAAGACGACAGGCCTGGAATTTGTTGTAGTTCCGATAATGGGAGAAAAGTTCCCTCCTGCATTAATTGGTCTACATAGATGTTGGAATATTTTAATTCTCCCTCCAACTGTCCTGGACGTGTCAATGAGTGGGCGAGAATGTCTGAGAGTTTAAGTAAGGGGGATAGAGGCGGGGCCAGAATGTTTATGGAATCTTGCCATATTTTGAGAGTAATTTTTGTGTGTGGATTTAGTATACGGTCATCTTGATTTAGGCGCATCGGTATTAAGAATAGATATCTAAGGGGGAGAGGGGAGAGCGCTTCCTCCACCTCGAGCCATTGTTTATCCTTGGAGCTACGGATTATATCTACTGTTCTAGTTAAAATGGCCGCTCTATAGTATCGTTTGATGTCCGGGGCGCCCATTCCTCCATCCTTCCGTGAGAGCGACAGTAGACGATAGGATATGCGTGGTTTCTTATTTTTCCAAATGTACGTGGAAATAAGAGAGTTCACTTTTTGAAGATAGGATAATGGTATTTTTATGGGTAGCATCTGAAATAAGTAGGTGAATTTAGGCAGGATCAGACTTTTTATTATATTTTTCCTCCCCATCCACGACAAGTAGGAGTCTCTCCATTGTTTGACAAGAGCTATTACAGAGTCGAGTAGATGCGGAAAATTCAATCTAAACAAATCTGTATCCGATCTGCCTATCTTCACTCCGAGGTAAGTAATATGGGACTTAGGCCAAGTGAATGGATATAGTTTTTTCAGTTTTGTCAATGAGTGTGTAGTTATATTTAGGTCTAGAGCTTCGGATTTGGACATGTTTATCTTGAAACCAGAGAGGTTGCCATATCTCCCATCAGGGCCACCAAGGCTGGGAGTCCCTTTAGTGGATTAGTCAAAAGGACCAGTAAGTCATCAGCAAAGGCTGCCGTTTTAAATTGTGATTTATTTATTTTAATACCCTCTATTTCTTTATTTTCCTGTATAGAAATCAATAGGGGTTCTAGCGCCAGGATGAACAGTAGTGGGGACAACGGGCAGCCCTGTCTGGTTCCGTTATGGATAATAAACCTTTGTGTTAATGAATTATTGATTTTAATACGTGCGGTTGGGTTTTGGTACATTGCCATGATGGCCGTAACTATTATGGGTGGGAAACCGAAGTGTAAGAGTGTTTCCTCTAGGTAAGCCCAGTCCACCCTGTCGAAGGCCTTTTCAGCATCTGTGCCCAGCAATACTAATGGAAGTTTGTGCGCTTTAGTATATTGAAGGAGATGTAGTATTTTATGGGTATTATCTCTTCCCTCTCTCCCCGCCCACGAAACCTGTCTGGTTTAGTGATATCAAATCTGGCAAGAATTCGGCGATCCTTCTTGCAATCATACTGGCTAGGAGTTTCAGATCCACATTTAGCAATGATATTGGTCTGTAACTGCTACAGGAGGTCGGATCCTTGCCTTCTTTGTGTATTAAGGAGATTTTTGCTTCCAACATTTGTTGTGGGAGTGGACGTCCCTCTAACGTATCATTACATAACCTTAGGAGACGAGGCAGGAGGAGTGAAGCGAAGGTTTTGTAATATTGTGCCGAAAAACCATCTGGTCCGGGGGCTTTACCTTTGGGGCACTTCGACAGGGCAGACTGGAGCTCACTCTGTGTAAAGGGCTTAGTTAGCTTTTGTTGTTGGAGTTGTGTTAGTGCAGGAAGGTTCAATTTCTGTAGAAAAGTAACAGTGTCTAATTTTCTCTGAAGTTTAGTGGCTTCGGTGTCACTTGGGCGTAGATTATATAACTGTTTATAATATTCTAGGAATGCTGTCTCTATGTGTGTGGTATTCTGTGCTGTCACACCATGAGCATTCTTAATGGAATGTATTTGTGTGCGAGCTTGCCTTTTACGGAGCTGCGTGATAAGGAATTTAGAGGCCTTATCTCCATGTACAAACATCCTATTTTTCCATGTCGCATACCATTTTGCAGAGTTGGCATTAATGATATCTTTCAATTCTTGTCTCTTAGCAATCAGAGATTCCAGAGTAGCCTGATCTGTATTTTTTTTGTGTCTCATCTCTAGCTCAGCTATGTCGTCATATAAGCTCTGAACTTTCTGATGCCTCTTTTTATTGTAATAGGAAGCTATGGAGATAAGTTCACCTCTTAGTACTGTTTTATGTGCCTCCCAAAGCGTTTGGTGTGAGATTTCCTCTGTTTCATTTTGTTGGAAGTATTGTTGCAGTCTGTTGTTAAGTCGTGATCGCACCTCTGGTAGGTCAAGTAATGATTCATTAATCTGCCAAGATCTGGCTCCTCCGTGTGATTTGGATATGTTTATGGACAGTAATACGGTAGCGTGGTCTGAATATACGTTAGGGGTTATATTAGCTTCGGACAGTCTGGGAAGGAGTGATCGTGGCACGAGAATGTAATCTATACGGTGATAGGACTTATGGGGGTTGGAGTAGAAGGTGTAGTCTCTCACGGATGGGTTCAAATATCTCCAAGAGTCGATTAACTGCATTGAATTGAGAGTAGTGCACAATCTTGATCGATCTCTAGGAGAGAAAGCACTTTTTTGCTTTGAGGTGTCCAGCATCGGTTCCAATGCTATATTTAGATCCCCTCCGATCAAGAGCACACCCTCCCTAAATTGCTCTATCTTTTTTAGGGTCGAGATTAACCATTTCATCAATTTTTTATTAGGTGCATATAAGCTACAAAGGGTCATCAACGAGCCATTTAAAAGTCCCTTCACACAGATATATCGCCCCTGTGGGTCTATTAGAGATTCCCGTAACTGGAATGAGACTCCTCTCTGAATAGCAATGGAAACCCCCCTCGAGCCTGACTGAGTAGATGTGGCATGGTACCAATTATCGTAACTTGATCTTTCAAAGTTCGGAAGTTTGTTAGGTTTAAAGTGTGTCTCTTGGATAAATAATACTTCTGCTTTTTGTTTTTTGAGTCTATGTAGTATAGGATGTCTGGATCTCGGGGAATTGAGCCCGTGTGCGTTAATGGATGCAAAGGTAATTACCTTACTGATGTCCGGCATGGAGATTATTTTCTTCTGGTGGATTCAGTGGAGAGTACCCGCTTGTACCTGGGATGTTTGGGGGGAGGAAAAGAGTGGTAGAGGATAGGAGGTATTTAGGAAGGTCAGGGGTCAGAAGAGGGGGAGAGAAAAATGCATTGGTTTTATAAACAAAGAATTAAACATAACAATTCTAGATTCAATGCTGAACATGACTGTTAATATGTGGCATTGGTAGCCAGCTTTGAGGGAGTATATGTAAAAAATTCGTCTAACATAGTCTTGACACATAAAGATAAAAAAAGAAAAAGAAAACTGCATGAACCGGGTCATTCAGACCCCATCTTGCAATTCAAGTTTAGGGTCACTGCTCAGTGACAGATGTCTCTCAAGGGGGGTCGAGAGATAGATTAAAGTCGCACAGTGTATAATGATGTTCATGTGGTATCTTCGGGTTCCTTAGGAGCCGGTGATTTTGCTGTCTTTCTCTTTGTGCGTTGTGATTTCGGGGTCACCTGCTGCCATGGGGTCTGACCCGGAAGAGGCCGGAGTAGCGATGCCGAGTGAAATGACTCTAGGTCTGGGTAAGTCTCGAGGGTTATGTCGAGAGCTGTGCAGGTGGTTCTAATGTCCACAGATGACCTGGCGATGAGCCTCTTATCCCCCGCTGTAATATGTATTCCAAAAGGGAATAGCCAACGGAAGCGGTAACCCTTTTGTAATATGGCTTCTGTAAAGGGTTTCAGCAGTCTCCGTTTTTTCAGGGTGATCGCTGATAGGTCTTGGAAGAGTTGGATCGTGCGCCATCATAGACTATCTCTTTCTGTTCCCTTGCCTTGCGAAGGATCAGATCCTTGACCCGATAGTCCAGGAACCGACACAGTACATTACGAGGTGCCTCTCCTTGTGTTGGTTTGGGGCGGAGGGCCCTATGGACTCGAATTAGCTCAATGTCTCGGGAATCATCGTCAGTTAGTAAGCTCCTGAAGATCTCCACGGCAGCAGTGCCCAGGGCCTCAAACGCCACAGATTCGGGTAGGCCCTTGATCCGAATATTGTTACGGCGTTCGCGGTTTTCATGGTCCTCCAGTGTGGAGTGGATTAGATGTAATTGCTGCTCATGGGTGTTAAGGCTTTCAAGAAGTACATTGGATTGTTGCGACACACCGCATTTTGGGATGTTTCGAGCGTTTCAAGTCTGTGGCCCTGAGAGGTTATGTCTTGCTTTATTTCTGCCAGTTCCCTGCCAATCGGCTCAAGGGCTTTAGCTAATATGCGTTTTATGAAGGAGCGGGTGACCATTGCGCCTTTAGACTGGGGTTCTCCTTCTGAGTCACTCTCTCCCTCTGTGTCAGAATCGTCTCCATAGGTCATATTTGCATGTTTGGTTGGTTTTGTAAATTCTGTGGTAGTGTTTTGTGCTTTCATAAATTGGTCCACATCTGCCTGGGTAACCGACTTCACAGTCTTAGATGTACTTTTTGGTGGTTTGATACTTGACTTTCCCATGCTGTATCTGGATAGGTCTATTGATGAGACTATTGTCAATTTCAATACTCTGGCTCCCCCTGCTGGCTCAGGGATGTTTTAAAATGTCATGGTTTATCAGTTAATGTTGTATGAAGGGAAACTAGAATTTGTAGTTGGTAGATCCTACTGATGTTAGGTGTATTACATCAGATGCAGAGAATAGAGAGCGATGTACACCACTGAGATGGAGAGGAACGTGGGTAGGCTCTATGTACTGTCTCTCTACAGCCTCCAAAATGTACAAGGCACTAGTTTTGGGTCCTAAGCTGTTACTAGGACAATAAAAGTTAATATTGTGCCTTAATCTGCCCCAGATGCCCCTGCAGCTCCCAGCTTTTATATAGACCTTTAGCCTGGAGCTGTTATTGCACTGTAGCTCTTTGCTGTATTGCTGCTCTCAGCCCGCGGTCTCTGAGCTGGCTGCTGGTCCGTGGGTAAGCACTGATCCTCACAGTCCTCTGGGCTCCCACCGCCTCTCCCGGGTTCCGCACTGTCTATTCCCTCTCCCCCGGCTGGGCGCTTACCTCAATCAAGCGCCGGTTACAGGCAGGCTTCTGCTGTGTTCATCGGCAGCTGCGGGGAGGGTGGGGGGGGGGAGCGGGGGATGCGCGCCACTCTCTGGGCTCTCCGTGTCAGGCTTGCAGGCCTCACCTCTTGGCTCCTGGAGCCGCGGGCTGTAGACAGCGTCTCCTCCTCTCCCGGTAACGGCGGTCGCTGGGTTTGCGGTCAGCTGGTAGTCTGGCCTGTGCTGGGAAGCCTGCTGGGGAGCGCGGTGGGTCTGCACCAGGCCTAAGATGGTGGGCGGTGGTGGCACGCGTGGGGATCTCCCGGGATGCGCTTCTGGTTGCCTGGTTCTTCTCCCACTCACTTCTCTGAGGTCTTCAGTGCAGGGGGTAGCTGCGGATGGGGTGCTGCGGGCAGTCTGGAGACTCACTGCTGCTGGATGGCTTGGATGCTGCCGGGCACACTAGGAGCTCTGTATAATGCAGCCTCCCAGGTCGGCGGCCATCTTGGATCCGCCAGACAAAAAGATTTCCAATATCTACAGTTGTGCTTAGAACTAAGTCAAAGTTTTAATACTCTGTTACTAATGGCATGAGCCTAAGTAAGAATCATGGTGAAAATAGCATGCCATTGCTTTCTTTTAAAATATACTCAAAAACTTTTTCCCTAATGCTTTGATACTCATAGACAAAAAGATTTCCAATATCTACGGTTGAGCATGGAACTGAGTCAAAGTTTTAATACACTGATACTAAGGGCATGAGCCTTAGTAAGAATCATGGATTAAGTAGCTTGGCCTTGCTTTCTTTTAAAAGATACTCAAAAACGTTTTCCCTAATGCATTGATACTCATAGACAAAAAGATTTCCAATATCTACAGTTGTGCTTGGAACTAAGTCAAAGTTTAAATATTCTGTTACTATTGGCATGAGCCTAAGTAAGAATCATCGTGAAAATAGCATGCCCTTGCTTTTTTTTTAAAATATACTCAAAAAATTTTTCCCTAATGCTTTTATACTCATAGGCAAAAAGATATCCAATATCTACGGTTGTGCTTGGAACTGAGAGAAAGTTTTAATATTCTGTTACTAAGTGCATGAGCCTAAGTAAGAATCATGGTAAAAATCGCTTGTTCTTGCTTTCTTTTAAAAGATACTGAAAAACTTCTTACCTAATGCAATGACTCATAGACAACAAAGATTTCCAATATCTACAGTTGTGCCTGGAACTAAGTCAAAGTTTAAATACTCTGTTACTATTGGCATGAGCCTAAGTAAGAATCATGGTGAAAATAGCATGCCATTGCTTTCTTTTAAAATATACTCAAAAACTTTTTCCCTAATGCTTTGATACTCATAGACAAAAAGATTTCCAATATCTAACGGTTGTGCTTGGAACTGAGTCAAAGTTTTAATACTGTGTTACTAAGGGCATGAGCCTAAGTAAGAATCATGGTGAAAATAGCATGCCCTTGCTTTCTTTTAAAGATACTCAAAAACTTTTTCCCTAATGCATTGATACTCTTAGACAAAAAGATTTCCAATATCTACGGTTGTGCCTGGAAATGAGTCAAAGTTTTAATACACTGTTACTAAGGGCATGAGCCTTAGTAAGAATCATGGATTAAGTAGCTTGGCCTTGCTTTCTTTTAAAAGATACTCAAAAACGTTTTCCCTAATGCATTGATACTCATAGACAAAAAGATTTCCAATATCTACAGTTGTGCTTGGAACTAAGTCAAAGTTTTAATACTCTGTTACTAATGGCATGAGCCTAAGTAAGAATAATGGTGAAAATAGAAAGCACTTGCTTTCTTTTAAAAATGCTCAAAAACTTTTTCCCTAATGCATTGTTACTCATAGACAAAAAGATTTCCAATATCTACGGTTGTGCCTGGAACTGGATGAAAGTTGTAATATTCTGTTACTAAGTGCATGAGCCTAAGTAAGAATCATGGTGAAAATAGCATGCCCTTGCTTTCTTTTAAAAGATACTCAAAAACTTTTTCCTAATGCAATGATACTCTTAGACAAAAAGATTTCCAATATCTACGGTTGTGCCTGGAAATGAGTCAAAGTTTTAATACACTGTTACTAAGGGCATGAGCCTTAGTAAGAATCATGGATTAAGTAGCTTGGCCTTGCTTTCTTTTAAAAGATACTCAAAAACTTTTTCCCTAATGCTTTGATACTCATAGACAAAAAGATTTCCAATATCTACGGTTGAGCATGGAACTGAGTCAAAGTTTTAATACACTGATACTAAGGGCATGAGCCTTAGTAAGAATCATGGATTAAGTAGCTTGGCCTTGCTTTCTTTTAAAAGATACTCAAAAAAGTTTTCCCTAATTCATTGATACTCATAGACAAAAAGATTTCCAATATCTACAGTTGTGCTTGGAACTAAGTCAAAGTTTTAAATATTCTGTTACTATTGGCATGAGCCTAAGTAAGAATCATCGTGAAAATAGCATGCCCTTGCTTTATTTTAAAATATACTCAAAAACTTTTTCCCTAATGCTTTTATACTCATAGGCAAAAAGATTTCCAATATCTACGGTTGTGCTTGGAACTGAGTGAAAGTTTTAAAATTCTGTTACTAAGTGCATGAGCCTAAGTAAGATTCATGGTAAAATATCGCTTGTTCTTGCTTTCGTTTAAAAGATACTGAAAAACTTCTTACCTAATGCAATGACTTATAGACAACAAAGATTTCCAATATGTACAGTTGTGCTTTGAACTGAGTCAATGTTTTAATACAGTGTTACTAAAGGCATGAGCCTAAGTAAGAATCATGGTGAAAATAGCATGCCCTTGCTTTCTTTTAAACGATACTCAAAAACTTCTTACCTAATGCATTGAGTCATAGACAAAAAAGATTTCCAATATCTACAGTTGTGCTTTGAACTAAGTCAAGTTTTAATATTCTGTTACTAAGGGCATGAGCCTAAGAACCATGGTGAAAATAGCATGCCCTTGTTTTCTTTGAAAAGATACTCAAAAACTTTTTCCCTAATGCATTGATACTCTTAAACAAAAATATTTCCAATATCTACGGTTGTGCATGGAACTGAGTCACAGTTTTAATACACTGTTACTAAGGGCATGAGCCTTAGTAAGAATCATGGATTAAGTAGCTTGGCCTTGCTTTCTTTTAAAAGATACTCAAAAACGTTTTCCCTAATGCATTGATACTCATAGACAAAAAAGATTTCCAATATCTACAGTTGTGCTTTGAACTGAGTCAAAGTTTTAATATTCTGTTACTAAGGGCATGAGCCTAAGAACCATGGTGAAAATAGCATGCCCTTGCTTTCTTTTAAAAGATACTCAGAAACTTTTTCCCTAATGCATTGATACTCATAGACAAAAAGATTTCCAATATCCACAGTTGTGCTTGGAACTAAGTCAAAGTTTTAATACTCTGTTACTAATGGCATGAGCCTAAGTAAGAATCATGGTGAAAATAGCATGCCCTTGCTTTCTTTTAAAAGATACTCAAAAACTTTTTCCCTAATGCATTGATGCTCTTAGACAAAAAGATTT